>JAFFZR010000003.1:0-36638 GCA_018397195.1 Lethrus apterus
CATTTCAAAGTTTTATAATATTCACACATTAAATAGAGAGATCACAAAATGCCATATTTTGTATGTATTATTACCGCTTTCTTGAGTAAAGCTTGGTGTATCTTCTTATTTACAGCATATTCTATTTATTAGTTCGTATGTTATCAGCTTTCTTTTAAAAAACATTTAAAAATTACTTTTATGGTTCTCAGGAGGGATGACAATGTGCGAAAATTAAAAAATACATCAATATCTCGAAAATTATTAATTTTAACTACATATGTTGCTTATTCAAATTAATAGACAATTACATTTTGCTTTCGACTAATGCATAAAAAATAGCGCTTCCATTTAAAAAAAAGTTTTCCGCATTTCAATTGTTTCAAAAAGAAGAAGATTTATTAAGGTATGTTGTGTTAAATATTGAATTTCTGATGCTTTTACTATTAACACTAAAGATCCCTCTAGCGTTGCATAAAATTTCATGACCTTGCTGTATTACGTTATTGAACTATAGGCTTTTTGCCGAAGACCGTCAGCTGTCAAAATTTTTGAATAAATGCAAGCAAAAACGAATAGACATAGACAAATATTATATTATACAAACTTATATTAGAATTACCCAGGAAATTCAAAAATCAGTTCTTACTATTTAAGCCTGCTTTTTTCAAGTTGGATTACATTTGACTTTCTTGCAATTAGGGCATACAAAGACGGATCCGCATAACGATTGTGCACGACCAGGCCGCGGAAATTCGTTGGAAGGACGTTCGGGAACTGGTCGTCGGTCGCATAAGAAACACTCCCGAATCCGACGAAGACGAAGATAACGACAACTCTGTCCTTTCGCTGGGTTTGTTTCCGGGCGAATATCTTGAAATTCCGGGCGACGACCGAACGATGTTCCGGTTCGAAGCCGCGTGGGACAGCTCGCTGCACAATTCCTCACTGCTGAACCGAGTGACGTCGACCGGCGAACAAATCTTCATGACGATCTCCGCGTATCTCGAGGTAAGACGAAAATCGCCTGCGCAATACCGATAAAATGGGCGTTTTCAGCTCGAAAATTGCGGTCGACCCGCCATCATCACGAAAGATTTGAGTATGGTGATTTATGGTAGGGATGCGCGCACTGGACCCAGGTCACTTAAGCATTTATTTTCGGGGAATTACAAAAACGCCGAAGCTAATCGTTTGTCGGGAGTGTACGAACTGTTGCTGCGACGCGCCAGTGAAGCAGGTAGTCCAGGTAGTTCCCTAGAATAGTTTCCTATCTATTTTCGTTCCTTTTCCTTCTTCTTATACAGTCTGTTTTCACATTCCATATTCAAAAGGCTCATAAACATTAAAACTTCTTCTTCTTCTTATAGAAATCCTACAATTAGATTAGTAGGAACTTCTCGCTTCTAAAATAAGTGAATTTAGTCGGTCAAACAAATTGCACAAACAATTATTTTTTAGGAGTTCAACGAAGACAACGTCGTGTACTAGACACGAGTTCAACGTACGTCCGCGGCGAAGAAAACCTTCACGGATGGCGGCCGCGCGGCGACTCTCTGATTTTCGACCACCAATGGGAATTGGAAAAACTGACGCGATTGGAAGAAGTCGAACGCGTACGACACACGCTCCTGCTCCGAGAACGACTCGGGCTTGATCGCTCCAACAACAAGTCATACCTCGAATACACCAAAAGCGAAAAGGAAGTCTGCAACATGGTGGCGAAAAACAACAACATCAATGCCATCGTCAGCAACGACACGTGCGAGTACACGGACCGAGAACGGGATTTACTCAACAAATGTGTTAGCTTGATACAAGGCAAAGGTAGGGACAGCTCAAACGTCAAAGACAATGAGGTGGCGAGTCCGTCCGAAGACATGACCGAAATGAGCACGAGCATGATTTCGAGCATGGTGTCGGGATGTTCCATCGAGCTGTGTTCACCGGAAAGGGCGGCGCTTCCGGGAGAATGCGCACCTTTCCCACCAGTACCGGCTTCGCCACCAGGTCCCAGAGATCCCGAATTGGTGCTGTACGTTCCGGACATAGAAGAAATTCGAATTTCTCCTGTTGTCGCACGTAAAGGTTACCTGAACGTGCTGGAACACAAAACCCACGGTTGGAAGAAGCGATGGGTGGTAAGTAATGATTTAAATTGCTTGGATTATCTACATTTTTTTATTAATTTAGGCCGTACGCAGACCGTACGTTTTCATTTTCCGCGATGAAAAAGATCCAGTCGAACGAGCTTTAATAAACCTGGCCACAGCACAGGTAGAATACTCAGAAGATCAATTGGCTATGGTGAGACTTCCAAATACATTCAGCGTGGTGAGCAAACACAGGGGTTACCTGTTACAAACGCTGCATGAAAAAGAAGTTCACGACTGGTTATATGCCATAAATCCGCTGTTAGCTGGCCAAATCCGATCAAAATCAAGCAGGAGAAATCCAAATACACAAAAACAGGAAGGTAACGATCACTTACAAACACCCATACCGAATAAATGAGAATTAATAACTATGGAGTCTGTACTTGTCTATTAATATTAAGTGATGATAATTCCATTAGAGGAGTAATTTTTTTATACTTAACAATTTTATTTTCGCGACATAACTTTCCGCATGTGAATCTAAAACAAAATTAGCATGCAAATTAATCATTCCACCAAACAATGTAATTTTTAAATTTGTACATTTCCCATGTAAAGGAATAATTTGTTCGCGGGGAAAAACGTAGCATTTGTAGCAAAATTTCACACGTTGTATATAAATATAGAAACGACGATAACACTGACGAAAAGTACAGAGATGATTACAAATTTGTACCTGAAAAATGAGAAAACTTGACGATTTTATTTGCGGAAAATCAATTCATTTAAACGTTTATATCTTCACCGGCTTGTTTAGGAAAAATCGGGCTCGATATCAAAGTTAAAATTTCCCGTTGACGTTTTTGACTTACAGGTTACGGCAACTGTCACTAGCACTGTCAAAATATTACAATTTGTATTTTTAACTATACAATCGAATTTAATACAAATTCTGTATTAAAAAATGTAATCGGAAATTATTTTTAGGCCACATTGTATTCAAAAATTTAACAGCATGAGAAAAACGTAGTTTTGAAGTTGTTAATGAGGTGGTAATAACTTTAAAATTACAAAAGCTTACAAAAAAGGTTTGAACTTTGAAAATGTACTCGAAAAAAAATTGTGTGCAGTTTAAATGAAAAATCTTACCTTATCAGTTCATGCTGAAAAACTGTAATTTCATGTGATAAATATCACAGTTTCCGTTCAGTCTCACAATCACAACACAAAACCATTTTGTCACAATTCACAAATATTAAATTTTTCATCGGTTGTCGGTTTAAATGTAATTTTATTAACCGTATCATAAATGGATTGTTAAAGTTGGATACACAAAAAAGGTCGTTTAAGAGCAAAATTGATATCGACATTTAAATCAAAACACGAAATTGCAGTAACACAATTATTATTAAATATCGTTCATTAGATAAACATAATTGATTTGATCGCGATTTTCGAGCGAAATTGGTCATTTCTAACGTAAGTCAACAGGTTCCTATTTTAAGGACCGCTGAAATTAATTTTCTTTGTTTGATTATAATAAAATTTGATTGTTGTGCTCGTTAATCGGTAAAATTGTTTTAATTCATTGTACAAATTGTTTTTAATCGCAAACATTTCAGTTTATCAATTTAATGCTACGAAGTGGTTTTTCATTTTTATGAAGTTGGTAGTCTACAAAATTTAATAAGGCGGAAAATGTAAATTGTGAAATTCTTGGTTGATTATAATACTTATCTTTTTTTTTTCTTTCTTGAGCGTGCAACCAAATTAAAACTCGAGTTGTACAATAAAATATATTTATTACAACACACCAAATATAATAAATATAAAAATGTGTTTCGTAATCTTTATCAAGCAATAAATATATTTGACGTTTGTTATAATTTTTTTTACTCAATTAAAAAGCAAAATTCCCAAAGATAAACAAACATATTATTTATAAAATTCATTGTTCAAAGTGTCCTGGAACATACATAGGACAAACAAAACAACATTTAAAAAACGTATATACACCCATAAATACACTACAGCAGCATACAACATAACAGACACCACTTTCAAAACACACTAAAGACATTGGACATAAATTTAACTTTAAAGATGTGGAAATTATTGATAAAGAAACTAATTATAAAAAAAGATTAGTTTAGGAAATGATTAACATTAAAAAAGACAGTAATAGTATAAATTTTAAAAGTGACACTTTTACTTTTCAGCAAAATTTATAATAATTTAATTATTTAATTGTCTACCTCTAACCAAATTTATAGTTTAATTTAGCGATATAACTGTAGAAATGGGAATTATGTATTTTTATTAATTTACATAATTTCAAATGTCCATTATTGAGTTACTATTGAAATAATTTATTATATTTAAAATGATTTTTATTTTTAAATTTACATTTTTTTATTAATATACTGAAGTGTTTTAAAATTAAACTTAATAATGGTCGAAATACTCGGCTAGGTTTTTTCCACGTTTTTCCTAGCCTTACAGCAATAGCTGGAGTATATTGAAGTCGTAACGTTGGACGCAATAGGGTTTAGGAATTGTAAAGTTTGATTTATTAATTACTTTTATGTTTAATTATTTCAACCTTTTGAACTAATTGATGGAACAAATTCATAGTAAACTATTTTTATAAAAAGGTTTCCATAGTAAATTATAACAAACGTCAAATATATTTATTGCTTGATAAAGATTACGAAACACATTTTTATATTTATTATATTTGGTGTGTTGTAATAAATATATTTTATTGCATAACTCGAGTTTTAATTTGGTTGCACGCTCAAGAAAGAAAAAACATAAAGATAATTATTTATTTTAAAAAATGGTGATTTTTTTGACAGGTTTGAAGTTTTTGCTTGGAAAAGTGGATCTTTAATTTTGATGTCGAATCCTAACTGACGATGAACGCGGGCGACGTCACAATTTTTGATTTCGGTCAGTCTCTAACGCAAAATGCATTTATGGATATTGTTGACAGTTGACAGTTCTTTTTAACGGGATTGTCTTAGGTTTTTAGTTAATGATTGATTTTTGATTAGTTTCAAAAAAATACGAAATATACATTATAAAATGCTAATACGCAGTCCAAACCGTGTATAAAAGCGGAAATGGACCGTTGCTTTAAGTCGACAGAAAACGTTACTCTTAATCGATTTTGTGTCGTAAAAAATTGGGTGGGACTTTCGATTTTTCACGACGAAAAACAACATTATTCGCGCTTAACAACACCTGTTTCAAAACGTAAAGTTGTTTTTGAGACGTCGCGAAAAATCGGAAGCAGTCTTCGGTTTGGGCTTGGATTCGACACATAGCGCGTTTTAATCGTTTGTTTTTGTTGTGTGTAAAGTTTGATTTGGTTGTGTTTCGTACCAAGATTCGAACGGGGGACTTTAGGGGGGGGGTCTTTATTTTTTACGACACAAAAATTTGATTTCGAGTACGTAAGCGGGGTTCATTTTCACCGACACAAACATACATAAAATAAATATTGCTGTTTTATGTAAGTTCATTTTTTTCAATTTTTTTAATTTGAGCGATTTTTTATTAGCAATATACTGATGTGTGGTTTCACGTACATGCATAAAAGGGGTTAGTGGTTCCGATCACTGATCTCTTGATATGGACTAAAAATGAGTTAAAACTTGTCAATTTAGAGATACCTAAAAGATGAATCGAACTGGGGCGTCTTTCGAACGAATTCTATTCGTGCGGAGAAGCACTATTTGGATGTATAAGTACACCTTGACTTGGCGGGGAAAAAAAAATAAAAAGTAGGGTTTATTTTGTAAAATTTCAGTGAAAACAAGTTATGCTTTGATACACAAGTGACCTCATTATTAGAAAGAACAGACAAAATTTTCGAAACAAGTGTAAAAATTGACGACTTTATTCGTTGAATAATACAGTGTGATGTAGTTAATTTTTAAGTTAAGTTTTATGGAGGTCATTTCTTGGAAAAACTGGATCAGTCTGAACGATCAGCAGAATTAGAAAAGTTGTACTTTAAGGTATCAAAATCAAGTATATCGAAAAAGAAAATAAAAATTAAAAAAAAAAAAAAACTTTTTTTTTAACGAAGGTTAACGACGGTGGGCGTACACAGTTGGCTTTCATTTCGTTTTACGAAGGAGCGTGGGTTTTGAAAAACGCACAAATTTTTATCTTACGGCGGGGGCTCAAAAAAACACGACGAATTCGCAACGCAACGCGACGAAAACTCAACAAAGACAAAGTATGCGTATTAATCGATATCAGGTAGGCTGTGCTTTCACTTCAAATATTTTTGTTTTGTGTCAAAATCTCTTTAGAATCCATTGGTGCCATCACGATTAAAAATCCGTTTAATCAACATCATTCACACATAATAAGCGATCTTAAAAATGGTTGGAAGTTATCTATCTTAAAAAAAATAATAAATGGCGTAGATGGCGTTGTCGTCGTATTTGGTGCGTTCGAATCCGTCACCATATAGTATATTATGTATATATAAAAAAAGTTGAATGTAATTGAGAGATCGATATTTCGTTTAAATGAATTGATTTCACCGAAAGAAAATTTGGATTCTACCGCGAACTCAACGGACTATTATTTTCGAGATGAAAAATTGTTAAGGGTTGTGATACGTAACGAAAATTATAAAGCTCAAGTGCGGACTTCATACACGAAATGACTCGGTGCGGTAATTGTAGTTATTAATAAGTGGTTAGATAATATTAAACGTAATTCTACGCTTTTTTTTTGTTTTAAATTTATCTCCAACGTACACAATCTATCAGAAAGAATTAAAGCAAAATGTCGGACAATAATTCAATAGATACGGAAATACCAAATTCGAACCGAGCAGACAAACAAATAGAACAAAAGAGACATTTTAATCGTTGAAATCAAACCTACCGTTAGAAACGTTCGTTTCGCGCGAAAATATACAAGGTGCGATCAAAAATTCATCGACCGCGTGCATTTAGATCCCGGGATAATTGTGTGTGGAAAAAATCCAAAAACGCACTTGTTATTAACGTGAAAATTCATTACATCACGTGCAAATATTTATAAACATTACGAATAAAATAACTTGAATTAACACGTTGCGTTCGTGCATTTTTTAATTACCGAATTTTTCGTTCGTTTCTTTTTTTGAAATTACTCCTTTTTTGTAAAATTTTCGAACTCGATGAAGATGTTAATTTTAGTGATTTTTAAGAAATGGCCCGATCGTAAATATTTGATGACGAAGAAAATTTTTCGAATGGGGTTAATGTGTAAAAATTTAATCTGATCTAATGTGATATTTTTTTTTAAACCGAGTACAAAAAATAGAAATAAACCAGTTATACCAACCAAATTGGCAACAGGCAAAAAATTATAAATTGCTAGCATTATACATAAAAAAATTATTTTCTAGTGGAAACGATGTTGTAATGAAATTTTCGTGACGTAATTCTTTCAACTTGTTGACGTTGTACAATTAATCCAAACTATTACACCATTTTTTTTTCAAATATGGGTCAATTCATCTAATCATATTACCAATGCGCAGAAAATTACGTATGATAAGAATTTAATTTAAAAAAATGCAATACATAAAATGGAAATGATTTGCAACTGGGCGTGACTAATTTAAAATAAAATAAAAGTTGCCATAAATATGGAAATAGACTTCTGACCCACGACCCAAAACAAAAAAAAATGACCAGGATGCTTGATTTGTAAATGTGGTAGAATAATTTTGGTGATGCAATTCAAAGGTAATTTTGAACTGGTGTGCAAATCAAACGTTTTGTAAATGAAAGTCGAAATTTAAATATTTTGAAAATTAAAGCAGAAAAATGAACAAAATCCGTACTTGTTGCCTTCATTTTTTTTTTATTTTCTGTAGAAAAAATGATGATATCGTACACTGAAAATTAGACTATTTTTGAAAGTCTCGATATTTTTAATAAACTGGATTCTAATGTGAAATAACTGACCAAAAAATTTGTTCCGACTGGGCATCGACAGAAAAAATGAAATTTTAAAACGATTCTTTAAAATCATTTCACGAAACGAATTTGGGTTGCAAATAATATTCTTATTGCGAAATTTAATTGACACCAAACTCATAAATAGATTAAGGAAAATCTAGTTTTGCCTATTTTATGAATCGATCTCATAAGTCAAAAAATAGCTGTAATTTGATTATCTTCAACTCAAAAAATAGCAGAAAGGTTAGGAAAAATTTAAACAGAATTCACAATATTTTTTTGATGATCATAAGAATCAAAAATCTAAAAGTTGACCAACAATTTTTTTAATTTATGATTACCACAAATCTTTTTTTTTTTCTTTCTTGAACGTGTAACCAAATTGAAACTCGAGTTGTGCAATAAAATATATTTATTACAACACACCAAATATAATAAATATAAAAATGTGTTTCGTAATCTTTATCAAGCAATAAATATATTTGACGTTTGTTATATTTTACTATGGAAATCTTTTTATTGCTTGAGAAAGATTACGAAACACATTTTTATATTTATTATATTTGGTGAGTTGTAATAAATATATTTTATTGCACAACTCGAGTTTGGTTACACGCTCAAAAAAAAAAAGATAAGTATTATAATCAACCAAGAATTTGACACTAATAAGATTACCACAAACTAAAGCATTTCAAGTTGGATTAACAGTCGATAAAATGTCTCAAGTTTAAAGTAACAAAATTACCTCGTCAGATCAAGTCGCTATTTTTCCAAATCAAATGGCCAACGAAAATTGTTAATTTTTGTATTTGAAATGATGGAAGTATTGAAAATTCTAAACACCTCATCTAACTGATCAGTATAGTAATTATTGATTAAAAAAAAAAATAATAATAATTGTGATCCAACGTGTAAATCAGGTTAAACAAAATCTCGCTATTTTATCACCCAAAATCCGTTGATTCAAAGGTTTCAATATGAAAGACAGCATTTACAGATTTTTAGATTTTATACAATTTCTAAAATCTAACCAGAAATCTGTTTTTTTTTTTTCGACAGACACAACCAATATAAAAATACAAAAAGATGCGTTATGTTCTACGTAATTCATCTTCCCTGAAAAAGTACAACAAATTCACTTTGGATTCCTAAAATTCGAGATTTTTTATTTAACCGGTTATTCACAGTTTTCAAAAAGAAAAAAAACTGGTCCATTTGTAAATCTTAACTTTAATGCCTCGAGACGTACCAAACAGAAACGGTCAAACTAGAACAAAATCCGGATTTTTTTAGAAAACCCTTTTTGTAAAAAGTAAGATTTTGAAACCGAATTTTCTATTTTCAGATATATTTTTTTACCGAAAATAGTGTTTATTCATAGCTTTCAATACGAAAATCAGTGTGAGGCCATTTACCTATAAATATTTTGACATGTTGACAAAAAAAGTGGGCTTATATGAAACAATAAAAATAGTTCGCAATAAGAGAAAATGTAAAAAAGCTTTTCCTGTGTTATTTAAAAACAAAAAAAGAATCGTCAACAGAAAATAGAGACTGTTGGAATATACATACATGAAGATCAGTACTATGGGACTATCAAAGATTTTTTAAAATTTTGTCTCGTTAAATACTTACGAAAACAGTTTTTTGACGATTTACTAATTTAACAGAATCTAAAGGAATTAATTTCTTCGCAAAGGTATATTTTTTTGTTTGTTCGGGAAAACGTAGATTTGAAACACCAATAACCAATTACAGTACAATCTGAATTGGATATGATTATTCACAATTTTTAATGCGAAAATCAGCCTTAAATATTTTTATAAATTTTTTTGCACTACATAGCAATTTTTTTTTAATTTTAATGTACGAAATTAAGAATTCAAAAATATTCATTATTTTAATATGAAAAATCATCATTATTTAATACGTGAAAATGAATAATAAAACTAACGTTTTTTTTTTTAATTTTCGCCAATGTATTATTCGCGATATGATTTTTAATAATTTTTAATACGAAAATAACCGTTGAATCAGATTTCTTGACACATTGCAAATATCAGGATGGAAAAAAATAAATTTATTTTCTCGCATTAAAAAATTTTTAAAAAAATCTATTGAAATTGTTGACAAAAAAAAATACCAACGTTAAAAAGTCCAGTCACAAAACTTAAATGGATAAGAAAAAGATACAGCAATAATACAAAATATTCATAGGCCTCTATGATAGGAAAAATATAAAAATAAATTTTATCAAAGTAACGAAAACAGCCGCAAGACAATTTTTATTAAAATTAGCGTCTATACATAACGAATAAATTGTAAACATTAATTTCACAGAATTACCGATTAGGCCTAAGTCGTAAAATAACCGGAAAAATGTTTAGTAATTAATTAATTATCGAGTGACTCAGACACGTGTATAATAGAAAATAAATTGTCAAAATTACCGAGTTGGCCCAAGAGTTCACAAAGCTATCGACGTACATACTATTAACATGACATAACAAATATTCGAAGCTGGAGTTAAAATTGACTCTGAAAAGATTTATAATTTTTACATCCCATGTTTACATGAAAATTAATTCATTTTATTAAATTATCGATAAGTCACTAACCGGAAATGACCCGAAAAATATTTTATAATTAGATTACCAGAAAAATGCAGTGAATATACATGAGTAGAGAATGGCTCGGAATATTTTTTTGTTTGTTTGAAAGTTTACACATAAATGCTCCCATTCACAAAACAAAAGAAGGAAACACACACCTTTGAAATTGAAATATAAATGGACAAACCAAAAAATAAATCGAAATAAACGGATTTAAATTAAACACTGACAAGACATGTTCATGAAAGTCGATTATACGTCCGTGTTTTTTTTTTTTTTTTCACATAAAATATTTATTGCTATAATATCAGAAATTATTGGGCATCGTAAACAATACAGAAAATTGTATCGATCAATCTGCAAGACGAGTTCATTTTTTTAAAAATAGTAAATAAAAAATTAAAAATCGCGTAAGTTTATTAATTACAGCAAATTAAAAATACATATCCATCTACGTAAAAAATAATTCTTATTTATGAAACTGCGAAACCTCAAAAGGGCAAAGTTTTTAACAAGAAACCTATAGAAACAAGACTAACAAAATGAAAGCATAAACGGACCGGACCGAAAAGCTTTTTTATGTACAAAATACAAAGACAACATGAACGCGCACCAATCAGAGTGGAAATTGTATTTTTTCAAAATTGACCGTTGGTTGGATTGAGTTTTATTATGCAAAATTTTTGATGGTCCCTTGCAATTTTAAAATTTGTTACGGATAAAGGAATCTCGGCGTATTTATTGAATTTTTTCGCTTGTATAGTACCGGTTAAATACGCGAAGTTAGAGTTAAATACGTGTTTATTGTAAAAACTAACACACTACTATGTACATTCCCAACATAATGTTTTTACAATGTTTATATATCTTGTGCGGAACATCATCATCAGAGATGCTTTTATGGACATATTTCGAAAATATAAACATTTTGTACAGGGTGTTTGTATGTTGCGATCGTAGAATTTTTCTTTTGAAAATTGCATGAAAATCTGTAGGTTTATTTTTCGTAAATGCCAACAATCTGTCTGTAGATAATACGGGATTAATAATAAAAATATTTATCATCATCATCAAAATTGTCAGTGGCGAATCAAAAAAATTTCACTCTAAATTAAAACAAGTAATGACGACAAACACCAATTAATAAAATAACCAAAATTTAATACACGTGCAGAATTTCATATAATTTTCCATTTGATAAGATAAGTGTACTTTGTTCCGTCTTCACATATATCCAACATTTTAAACGTACATTTGACGCATAAAATGTACCAACTATGGAAAACTAATAATAATAATATTTAAGGAGATTTAAACGTAGGTAATTTTAAAATCTAGTTTTATATAGTATGTGTCTAAAAAATGTTCTATAATAGTTTGAAGGAAGTCGATTGCTTATTGTAAACGGGAACGTGTTGCAACAACTGTAAATATCGTTTATGCACAAATTCCGACGGATTTAGAAAATTATTGCTTTGAAGGAGGTAAAATCGTGCAATTCTCTAGGTGCAATTAAAAATTGAAATAAAATTAAATGTCGTGGGATCATTTTTTTTTTAATTGGTACACCGTGCATTTTTAAAACTGAAAAGTTGACGTTATTTTTTTTTTTTATTATTCATTTATTCCCCACTGGGTTTCATTTTTGAATTATTCAACTTTATGTTTTAACTCTGTGGAAATCTCATACAACCGGTTGAACGGTTCTCTTGGACAGGTTTAAATCATCTGTTGCAAGAGTAAACATAAATAAGTTCAGCATAAAAATTAATAAGGTTGACAGGTTAAGGGTAAATCTCTTGTAGTAGGTCTTTTAACCCTGTTTACAGTTACCTTTATCTCCCATAGAGTAAATAAACAGATAGATTGAGTTCCGTTTTATTTTCACAATGTAAACCATCAATTAATTTTTTAAATTGTTGGAGACAACCTACAATTCATAAAACAATTTGTACTGTACCATATATTTATAGTCAAGTGTTGGGGAAATCGATTTTTAAATTAATTTTCCAACCATATTAACATTTGGGTTGCTAATTTTCTTTAATTGTAAATTTACCAGCTTATCAGGAGATCAACTGCCCGCTCGAATACGTACGCTATTTTACGAAAAATATTTCCGTTTCGAATTAAAAGTGGTCGTTTCTAGAACGTCGTTTTGTTTTGTTTTCTCGCGGATGTTCTTCGAGTTGGCGATTAATTGCCAAGCTGGTCTCGGATTTATGGAAAAATATTCCGCGAAGTGCCCGTCGTAAAATTTTATTTTTGAAACAGCTACATAAAACGACATTTTTTTATATTGACAGAGTGGTTGGTTCGGTTTGAACTCTATTTCGCATGTAATTTAATTATACAACAACGCACAAACAATTCAACGAACGTTGAATTAATGAATTCTAAATTTTATTGTATAGGGATTTGTTCGTCTAACGTCTAACGTATGGAACGGTGTGATTTTTTGTTTGTTTTAAAAGTCTTAACACTTTTATTTTGTTCAAAAAATTAAATAAATCAACAATACGGGGTACAATAAGAAAAAAAAATTAATGTTTTTTAATATAGATATGAAGCATTTACAGGTATAATTTTAATTTTTTTAACGGCGCCTCATTAAAAGAATGTGGTATCAATTTTTTTCAATTGAAGGCACGCCCTTTTTTTTAAAGTTGTGTAAAAATCATTTAACTTAATGTACGTGTACGGTTTGTTTTCACTCAAACGTTCGCCAAAAACAATTACGACTGATTTATGATGGGTTTGGAAATTGCTTGGGAGAATTGCACGAAACGTTAACGTTTATTTGCAAGTTTTACTTGACAGTAATCGAAGTAAATATATTCTCCTAAGTGTTGAACGTGTCTGGATAGGTATTTTAACTTTTTGCGTTCATCGGCCAGAATAGTTCGCGTTTGTCGGCCACGACCGATTTTGACCGATACCGACACGAATTTGAGAAGTCTCCACCAGATTATGTGTGTATTATAGATGTATCAATTTTTGAAATATCGAACCAAATAGGTTTGTTCCAAATTCCCATGTTACATTGAAATCTTACCCACTTGTATGTATGCATAGAAAATTTTGTATTCATCTCGATGTCTCATCCTTCCCTCAAAACCCCAACTAAAATAATAATAATACGATTCGTGTGCAATCTCGAAATTTCTCTATGTCCCTGTTAGACGCTTGTTAAATTTTACATGTTTATTTTTATAGTTATCGTCTTTTCTTTACTCTCACTATCCTTAATGCTACGCTTATTAAGGAGTTATAATGCTAGGAAAAAAAAACAAATGTATTATGTAAGGAACATTTATGTAGTTTAAAGAAAAAAAATCTATAATAAATTCGTTTCGTTTTTGGAATTTTCGACAGAAACTCTTTTTGGGAGTGTTCGGAATGTTTCTGTCAGAAATTCTCGATATTTAGGTATTACTGTATACATATGTTATTATTGTGTAATGCATAAAACAATAAAAATTATTAAAAATTTCGTTTAGTTTTATTTTGAAACGATTATTTGCAACAATGGCAACGGTCTGAAAGTTCACGGTTCAAATCAGCGTCAACACCGAAAAAACCCTGATGTGAAGTTACTGAGCTGAAGATAGAACTTTGCACACATCAACGTAATTTTGACGTAGGTTGATCTGATCTCAGTAATTAAATTATTTAGCCTGAAAAAGAAAACTTACAAGCGCGTAACGTAAGTAGTGATTTTTTTAAAATTTGTCATCTGCATAGTCGAGATTATGGCAAAGTTTTTTTATTACAAATTGAAATTTAAAATATAATTTCCTCACGATACTAGCGATGCAGCTAATTGTGTTACTTTCTTGGATTTGTAACCTTTTCTTTTAATATTTCATGTTTGTATGCCTATTGGTAGGATCTGTGTATCTCAGTTGGGTTTCCAGTTGACTTTGTGTAGTTTTTAAATTTGTTTTATACCTTGTATATTCATACATACCTTGTATATATTTAATGTTTATCTAGAAGTCATCAAAAGTAATAATTCCACGGGGCCACAAGATAGCACAATTTTTGAAATTTTATTCGAATTCGCGTACAACCTCGAGCGAGAGAGATGTGAATACTTTAATCCCGTACATACATCGTCATACGTCCAGTTCAAGGATTATTTTCGATTTCAATTTATCAGTGAAACTTTCTATTCTCCATCTCGTTCTCGTTCGCGGGCTTCAGTTCACCGGTGGCCGCACTTATCGAGGAAATTTTTCGCCGGACGTCGACTGCTTCTCGTATATAGGTAGGTATATATAAGTGAAAGACGGATACCTCGCGGTTTAGTTAGGCAGTAGTTTTTAGTTTCGTTGGGTTCGCACACCAGATTTTGAAATGTACAGGAGCATCGCGATTTTCGTCTTCGTTTGTTCGGTTTACGTGTACGGTAAGATTTTGATTGATTTCATTTTCATTTAATTTTTTGATGATGCCATGCTTTTGGTGACTTGGTAGTTAATTTGCCGGTTAGTGTATTTAGTATTAAAACAAAAATCTTTTGTGTACAATTATTAAAAACATACATAGATTAGGCAACAAACCCGGCTGTTATTATTAACGTAAACATAATGACCGCACTTCGCACATCGACGTGTTTTAAAACTACTTAAAAATTCTTCCCTCTCATTTTTTCCATCAAAGTTGGTAATTATCTTCTCCATATTCTTGTTTTCTGCACACTCAGCCTTCCTTCCATATTGTACATACAGTACGCGCCTAAAGTACGAAATAGATTCAGTAAAAGCGAAATGAAATATTTTGGGAAAAGAATCCTCGAACAGGTCGATTTTATTTGTTAAAAATACACATTTTTGAGCGATGACGTCGTCAACTTTTTTTTAAAATGGCAACCCCTATTTTTAATTCAACGCATTTTATCTTTAATGCCGATGTTCCGGTTCACGGTTCGGAAAAACAAGCCGGTTCGTTCCGGTTTTTGTTCCGGTTCGGGTTCGGTTCAAACCCTTGTTTATAATAATACATATAAAAATTCGTCAAAAATTAGAAAAAAAAATCAGCAATTCTTTTTAATTTTTTTTTAAATACGTCAGCCAATTCTCGTTATCAGAAATCATCTTTAGTTCCGGAACGCGTTCCTGTCCAAAAAGGAAGTACCGGAACGACGTTCCGGAGCGTTCCGGCTCGACAACACCACTGGGTGTAAGATCTGGGGATTTCGCGGGCCATTCTATCGGAGTTCTCGCCTGCCGATCCACCTTCTCGGAAAGCAAATGTTCAGAAAATCTGGAACGACGTATTGTATTTTTGAGTATTGCACATAAAAATATCTTATTCGCAATGAAAAAAGTCGTAATTGGCTTCCAGTTAACCAACTCTAGTTTTTGTCGTAAAACTCAAAAACAGTTTTCTTGTATGTCACTTTTCTGGATTGTTTTTATTACCTCGTAAATTATTATAATTTATAATATTGCAATTTAAAAATGAAAAACATTTTTTTTTTCAATTTTCAATAAACAATTCACAACACAACAACAACGTTTAAAAATAAAACGTTTGCGTGACAAATAAATGATATCATCTCAACAGCAAGAGAATTAGAATCTAGAATCAATTATGGATATCGATCGTAATCTGAACGATCCGGTATTGTGATCGCGCGACCTTTTCCCATACAGTCGTCACGATGACATTTTTATGCCCACGAAATTTCCAACAATAAAAATTTACATATTACGAACAAAGGTTTCGGCAACGGTTTCGGTCCCGAGACCTTGGCCAGAGATCATCGAAATCGTTTGCATCGCTGATGAGATCATGTTTACAATTTTCTTTATATTTAGTGTGGCGACGTGAACGACCATTAAACTTGCAAATTCGGATTAGTCATAATGGTAATGATATGTTTGGATAATTTTATGCGAGTCGACAGAATAAAAAGCAGATGTGGTAAATATGGACTTCCACGATTTAGAATATTTGGTCAGTAATTATCATTAGACAGATGTAATTAGCGACCGAGAAGTTGGTTATTATGATAATCTTGGGTTTTTCTAAAAAGACTCGGACATCATCGCGTCATAATCGCTCGTGGACGTATTCAAATTGATCGGCATTCTAGTCATTTATTAGGCGAAGCTTATCATCACAATGACGTCCTGAAGTGCATCCGCGTAAATTCGCAATTTATTAACTGCTTTTATTGGCATGAGTTTATGTAATCATCGTTTATAGATATTTTAAATTATCGTTAGTATGGTGATGGCTTAACGTAGAGGTTATGAAACTTTTTTTTTATCGCAGTTTACTTTGAATTGAAACTGGCTTTTTCCTGATAAAAATAATTGTATGTATTAAAAAAAAAAAAAACTGTGGCAAGAATAATGTCCATCATTTCCACTGATTGCAACCCACATTCGTCTATTTTTTCAAGCTAAAATTTACAATTATTATTATAAATAAACATTTATATACAACTTTATAGATCAGAGTCTGGATGGATAAATATCATATGATCGAAAAAAGAAATGAATTACAGTAGGCCTTGATTAAACATACTGACTTTCATTAATAATTACATAGTGTCTTATGCCTGGATGGGTTCAATTGTTCGTCAAGAGTTGCCGGTAGCATTCACCATTGACGTACAATTAACGGTGCTCTAGAGGTGTGGACGGATTTCTGGATTAACAAGCTCTTACTATTTCACAGAAAAGAAAAAACACGTTTGACAGTTGAATAATTATTGTTAACGGCAATAGGGCACAGTGTTGCCAACTCGTGGGAAATTTTGAAACGCTCTGGGAAAAGAGGAAAGATGAATGATAAAATGGGAAATTCGAAGAGGTCGACTTATTTGCAATTATTCGTTACACCATCTCGTCTGATATTAGGGACAAAAAATTAATTCGCCAAAAAATGAACAGAAATTCAATACCAAATAATTTTTTGCGAAACCACTTTATTCCGTAGAATGGACAAGCGTTGTAGAATAAAATTTAATAAAAATAACTCCATAGAGTTGCAAATAAAATTGTATCCAATGTTAGTTATTACTTAAGTGAAATTTTTATGTCAAATGGGAATTTTATTTGATAATTGTGGGAAATTATGTTCTCCACAATGTACAACTAGTGTCGGTAAAAAGTTGTGACTGATTGAATGAGCATTCTGGTGCACTTGCACTACTAAAAATCGTAATTTTAGTTAATTAAGGTTATTTAATAATGTAGTACACCAGTTTAACATCAACATGTTGTTAATTCGATCCTCATGACATAGAGTACCAACTATAGATAAATGAAATCCAAGATAACAATATTCGCATTTACAGACACACTTCACTTAATGCAGTATATAGAACCCGAACTTTTTATGAAGTTTTTATTCAAAACCTTCAAAATAATACAATTACATAAATGTCAGTGTCTTGTCAACCGATGTACAGTTTATGCGTATGTATCTTCACCGCTCTTGTTTTTAAATCTTTTAATTAAAACACTTTTCTTTCATTAATCAACATTTTCTTCCACTCTCTTCTTTAGTTCTTCAAATACTATTTTTCTCCCCTTTCACATTAATTATAACGGCTACAAAAAGAAATGTTTAGGTTTTTTATTTTTTGTATTATTTATTTGGGCTTCACGTTGAGAATAATTTATTTTTATTTAATGACGTAAATTTAACTTAAACTTTTATACAATAAATTATTGATAGTTCAATGTCATTTATTGAGAACATAAAACCCATTACAAATCCTGGTTATTTTCCGAGTAATGTTTCGCCTTTACTCACACTAGCGTAAAAGGTCAAGGTGCTTTTCAGAATTGTTGAATTCGTGAATCATGAATTTCAGATGTCCATTCCCAATACGAAAATCTTCCCGTGACTCAACAGTGTTTGGGATGCATATGCGAAGCGATTTCCGGTTGCAACACGTCGAGTTTCTGTGGTGGTGACGTTTGCGGTCCTTTCAGGATAACTTGGGCTTATTGGTCGGATTCGGGCAAACCTACCAAAGACAACGAATCGCCTTCCAGCAATACGGCTTATGCGAATTGCGCCGGTGACACGTATTGTTCCGCGTTGGCCGTTCAAGGATACATGCATAAGTTCCAACAGGTTATCTCGAGTGACTCGTAAATTTCTTTCGTTATGAATGTTTCACATTAAAATTTTGTAGGATTGCAACGGTGATGGGAAAATCGACTGTGATGACTACGCGACCATTCACAAGATCGGCGGTTACGGATGTCGCGGCACCCAGTTGCCCAATCCATACGGTGAACGTTACTACCAGTGCAAGAAAATCGTTGGCAATTTGAAGAATTAAATTTAGAAAATGTACTTCGACATAAATATAATACCTAGTAATATTTCTAATTTATAACCAAGAATAAAAAAAAACGCTGCCAATTGTGACTTTAAAAATAAATAGTTACGAAGAAAAAAAATTGTTTTGATGAAAGTTGATTTGTTTTGCGATTACGTTATTATTTTTATAGCAGACCATGTTTAAGGCTAACACTCATACGCCTAGGGCACCATTAGTCGTACGGAACCTACTGAATTCAAAAGAGTACAATTTTACAATTCTTTACAATTTTGCATAATGGGTTGGCTTCGCTCCGTAATTAAAATTCCAAAAGTAACGAGGCGTTTTTAATTACGGAGCGAACTCAACTATTTTGAAAAATGGAAAATCGGAGACACCATATAATAGTGGTAGTGTGTTATATGCCAAAAAACAGTGGAATAAAGTTTAAAATAGTAGTACATATAAATATAAATACCACTATAGTGGAATCATTGGCAACACTGCATGACCAGGCAGGTGGGACTAGCCCACCATTCCGGGCTTCTATAAAACATATTCGAACTATAAATGTTATATAACAACAATTGATGGCAGTTGAATTACCAGCGCATTCTGTTGGAAAGTAGTCGAAAACCAGCATGCTTGTTTTCATTTTGTTATAAATTCTGAGAAATCCACATGTTGGTTTTCATTGCAGTTGTGAAAATATGGAAATTAAACATTAATTAGCATAAGTTTTCTAGTATTTATTTAATATACAAAATTAATGCATTGAACAAATTTACAATGATTACACATGTCATTAAAATACATAGAAAGTCTTGAAATACATACATACATTTTAGTTTGATTGAAATAGTAATAACCTTTAAATTTTCATTTTTCTTGAAGTGTGAAATCGCCAGTGTTATCAATGAAAATTTCAATTTATTTCTTTTCGCAATAGAGCCGGCCTGTCGACTTGTTTAAAAAATAATAGTCGTATAATTTTTTTAAAAATTTAATTATGAAAATTACTACTAAATGTCTGACGCAAGTCTGAACTTAACATTTATATACTTACTGAGCTGTGAGTCAGAATATTATACAAGGCCTTTGGCAATTTTGTTATTTTCAGTGCGCAGACACCAGATTTGACAACTGCCGTACATAGGTCGCAAGCGCAACAAACATTATTCGCTCACAATAACCGCGCTGAGGACGGGTATGAACCCAGAAACCAACGTTGGTTTGCGGATGTAAACATTTAGTGCAAGTCGAGCTCGTATGTCAAATATTATTATTTTTTTATAAAAAATAATCCAATCCACACACATTTATGTCTTTGCATGATATAAATTATTCCTTAAATTTCACTACATTTTCCGTCCTTTGTGTACCTAGTATATTCTCCATAGTGTGATAAAATATTGTTCCCTTTAAAATAAGGATTTTTCTCCACTTCCTGTCTAACCGGACGTATCCACAATTATTTTAGAAAAATGTTTCACACCAAAAAATGAAAACGACAAATTTTCAAATTTTTCGCTCCTCGTTAACTTTTTCGATACACCCGTATGTGTTTGTTTATGGGTATCTGTGTTACAGTTTGCGTGCAACATTTTTATCGACGACGGTTTTAAGCGGAATACGGTAAATGCGATCATAATTATCAAACAGCTGACGTATGTAAATTCGTATTGTTGAATAGAGCCAATTAAAATTATATCTATCGACGACTCAGACATAATGAAATTTTCTTCTGAAAACAAACAAGTTCTTTATTAATTATTTAGTCGCGATCCTTGAGATCGCGAGCTAATGCGAGTGATGCGGATTTTCTAGTTGATTATTATTATGCATCTGATTTATTGAAATCGTAGTGAAATTGGTGATTTTTTAATGGTGTTTGTGAATTTTGGTCCACTTTGTAGGTTATAATAAAAAGGTATTATTGGAAAAAATTGTGTTTTATTCAATTTTAAAAAATTTGGATATTAATTGTTATTTTTTTTTACTGCAGAAATGCAATTGAAATGGCGAATCCATATTTAAAAATTCTTGTGACTTACGTGTTGTACTTGCTGGTAAGATGCGAAGATCCTGGTATGTATTCATTCATTTATAATTGTAAATTGCGTTTTATTTTATTAAAATGTTAAAATGTCATAAACTCACAAGTCATAAGGTCATAGTCATAACATAACATAACAGATAAACATGATTTTTTTATTGGAAACAAACACATACTGCTTAAAAATAAAAATTTGAATTATAATTCAAATTTTTATTTTTATTCAGTGTTTAGAGTTTAGCTTAGCAAGTTTATTAGATATTTTTTTAATTTTTTAAATTTGGAGTAAAGTGGTTGGACTATTTTCATTACTTCTCGTTGTTCCTTATTCTTTTATTTGAATTTTTTGAATTTTTAGCTCTTTCCTTATTCGGTGAGATAACTAAAAATTAGGATAAATTTACAACCTGTTTATATTCAGCTGACAAACAGGTTTCGAGATTTCGTGTTGTTTTTTGTCATTATTGTCAGTGAGTAGGGAAGCAACTTGAGTAATCAAAAAAATAAATGCTGTCAGGACAAATTTAAATTGTTAAGTTATTCAATTTTTAGAGCCATACTTTTTATCGAATCTGAACGACAGTTGCATGAAGTGTTTATGCCACGCCGCCACAGGCTGTAACATGACTTTGGGGTGCGAAAAGGGCTATTGCGGAATGTACAAAATCAGCAGGTTGTATTGGATCGATGCGGACAAACAGGTTTTACCTGAAGATGATCCGGAAAGAGCTGGATCTTACGAGGATTGTTCCATTAATCTCGCTTGCGCCAAAAGAATAATTCAAAGTTATTTGACCAAATTCGCTAGAGTGAGTACGAGATTCGTTTTCTCATTGCACACATTTAAATTTCTGCTTCTGTATTCAACATTGCTTTTAGTTGGATTGCGGTGCCTTAAATTAGTAATCATCCATCCGTTCGAGGGATGGATGGATGTGCTTATTTTTCGTAAAAGCTCGAATGATTGCGTGCTTAAGAAATTGAAAATAATTACAACCAAAAATGAAGAAAATCAAATTTGTAATATTGATACAATCGTATTATGTTTGATATTTTGGATTTGACACAACGAACTGCTTTTCTTGGAAAATATTAACAACAGAAATTAATAACAAAATTTATGTTTAAAACTTCAACCTAAATGAATCTGTGAAACAAACTTGTTCAATATGCTCAGAGGATACTGCTCCGGATGTAAGAGACTAATGCAAGTCGAGCTCTTTTGTCAGAAGATTTACAATCTGACACAATTGCAGTCATACAAATATTTTGAAAACGGGGTATCAAAACTTGTTGGAATTACACAATTAATTAAACTGTTAAAAGTATTTAAATTCTATCGTTTGAGAAATTTAAAATATCTACCGTCATTTGTTTTGGAGATATAAGACTAACTTGATTTTTTTTAATGGTACGAGAAGTCAAATTTAATATTTTTGAAGAATATTTTCTTCTCAATTCAGTAATGTAACGTCTTTATCTCTCGTTAGTTCTTTGTCACCTGTACGTTGACCAAAAATAACACATTTAACTGAAACAGAACACATATAAATAAAAAAAAAGTTTAAACAGGAATTTTTTTATTCCCAAAATGATGTTCAAAATTTTGCAAAGAATCAGTCTAAGTATTGGGAGAAATATTAGAAATTCTTGTAGGTCTAGATCGATTTGTAATGTAAAAAAAAAATCAAGTAGGGTCAAATCTCGAGTCTTACACCTATTCTTGAAATATTCTTTTTACCTTTACAGCAAATAAAGATGGGCATAAAACATACCCAATGAATTCAGAAAAAAAATCTTTAAAAATATTAAATTTGACCCTTTGTGCCATTTAAAAAAATCAAGTTAGCCTTGTATCTCCAAAATAAATGACGGTAAAAAATTGAAAAAAAACAGATCATATTTAGCTGCATCCATACTTTTTAGCGATTCTGTACACAATATCCATTGCATTCATCTTGTATACATAGACCGGTTTCACACTTTAATCATCGTCAACGTAGCTCTTTCGAATCACGCATTCACTCGTCTATTGGCAGTTCAAACTTAAATTTACAGGGTGAGTCATTTAGATGTCCGGCTTCGATATCTCTCTTATCATTTGAAATAGAGCATACGTTTATAGACAAAAGTTTTTTAGCCTTTAGAGCTCGATACTCTAAAATTTATTTTCACCTATACAGTGTGTTCCTCTACCGCTATGTAACTTTTTTGTCAGGTTGTCAGGTTATTAATATTTTTCACTAATAAATGCCTACTGCACCCTTGAATTTAGAAGGGCCTACTAAAGATGTTTTTAAAGTTATAAAATGTCATTGGATAACTATGACTAACTTCTATGTTTTGACTTTTGACATTAAGTTTTCATTTGAAATGCACTGGCTGTTCATTAAAACGAATTATTATATTAATTAATTAAACTTATTATTTTCAAATTCCTGTATTTTATCTTTTAGTTGCGTATTGTATTACCTTTTATTAAAAATAAATAAATAATAGTCTAAGAGCCCGCGACGCAAACCATTACTATTAAAAAAGCAGTATGAAATGTATACTCGAATAATTGTTTCTAGTGACCCTACACGAAACGCTCGGTCTGTAGGGCCGCACTATTGCTATCTTCGTTATTTTTGGAGCTACAGAGTCGGTTAAATTAGCAAAGATGCAGTGATTTTTCCACTGATTGTAATGGTCACCACAAAAAAGAATTCCGCATCACATTTCAGAGCCAACTCAGATAATTACATTTTTTTAATGGAACACCCTGTATATTTGTGTAGCAGTCGGTAGAAAATGAAATTTTCTAGAAAATCTTCTTATACTACTATGTCCCAGAAATGAAAAACAAAAGAGCTACGACGATATTAACACAGGAATTGTTTTTTGTGGTGACCATTACAATCAGTGGAAAAATCACTGCATCTTTGCTAATTTAACGGACTCTGTAGCTCCAAAAATAACGAAGATAGCAATAGTGCACAGATAACTTTGAACATCCTGTATACCTTCCGGCTAAATGCGGCCCGACAGACCGAGTGTTTCGTATAGGGTCACTACAAAGAATTATTCGCGTATACATTTCATACTGCTTTTTTAATGGTAATGGCTTGCGTCGCGGGCTCTTATATTATAGATGCATAGCGGTAGCGGAAGTTTTTTTAGTTTATAAACGTACATGCTCTATTTTAAATGATAAGAGAGATATCGAAGCCGGACACCTAAATGACTCATCCTGTATATACTCGTACTTTTCCTTTTTTTTATTGTTTAGGATTGCAACGGCGATAACGTAACTGATTGCTACGATTACTCGATGATAAATTTCAACGGAGGTTACCAATGTCATCCGCCCCTGAACAGGAATCCGGCGGGAAAAAACTGGACTGCGAGATACGAAGCCTGCGTTTCGAGTTGATCTCAATTTTTGTTGGGTCGTCGTGTTGCAAATAAAAACCGTTAATGTTCATAAATTTTATTTTTGTACATAACTTACTTTAAATACTCTAAACGGGAGCACAGGCGTCCCGCACGTTAGGTACGCCTACTACCTGCGTCTACTTATACAAAACTAAATTTCTATCGACATCAACACATGTTAAAATACAACGTCGTAGTTTATTGCCACATTTGATGGGAACGACCGTCGTCGTTCGCACGAACACAGGAATATTGCGGTCATTTCTGCTACTATACGACTATTGTTGCGCCATTTTGATTGCTTGTAAGATATCGAAGATATGTATCTCAATGTGTAAGGGTATTTTTGCGTACGATGACGACGACGTCCTCTATATACATACCTACAAACGCAACGGGTCTATACAATCTTTAAAATTTGTTTGTTAGCACGGGACATTTTGTAGATGTGGGGATGGATGCGTATGGGGTGCAGTTTAAAACGCTCGCTGTGGGTTTGAATTTTGAATTATTGCATTTTGAATTCAGTTGCGATGTATTGCATGTGGGGACGTTAAAATATATCACACATAACTATAACATTATTTATAATTAATAAAAATTTGTTCCTGGATTGGAATCGTAATTTGTTAGATTTTTTTGTGTTGAATATAAGGAAAAAGTCAACGCGCCCATTTGGATTAATGTCGGCAAACGCAAAGGAAGATTCCAATCAGAAACTTTTAGGATATTTCTGATAGAAAAGTTTAAATAAATTATATTGTTCCTTAGTTTGTTTGTTTCGGAATTAGGTGTGCACCCATGCATGTTGTAAAAATTGTGCATAATTAATGTTCTACAACACAGCCGTAATCAACAACAATAGGGAGAAGATCACGGTAAGGACTTGACATCTAGTTACATAACAATATCTCTGTATGTTTACTTTGATAAATTCAAGACAAATTCGTGTCTATAGTTCTCATGCAAAAGTCAATAATAACTAAAATACATGCAACATTTATTTTATAATGCGGTGAGCTGACTTTTATCAATAAGTATGTTGAAAATGTATTATGGTTTTGCTTTAAATTATGTATTGCCGAAGGTTACCTTAATTTGATTTTCGCCAAAATGATTCTCTTTAAGGTTATTTGGGTTTTTTAATTCTTGGACACAATTTTTATAAATGCACAACACAGTTTGTGTTTCAACTTCACTCTTCATAAGATAATAATTTTGCTGAGATTGCCACTTCCAAGTGTCGATTGTTGGGTTTAAAGACTCCTATATTTCTACAGGTATGTAAAAAGTCATTCCCTATTACAATTTATTATCTCCTTTGATCGGCGGTTATTGTGGACTGATTAATATAAGAAAATGAATTCAAGCGGCACCGTAAGAAATTTTTCACATGTTCGGTTTGGAAACCTAGTTCTAGAAATGTTTCTTGCCAAAAATGCAAACGAGAAAAATCAGTGAAACGCATCTTACGGAAAAAACAAATGTTATCCATAATTTATAACTAATACACGGCGCCACCTGTCGCTTAATCGACTAATGCATTACAGCACTCACCGATAGGTGGCACCGTGCATTAGTAAATTACAACTGCCGTACCTGACAAAGGTGGCTAGTCCAGCAAGCATTACTCGTTCACAATAGCTATACTGACGACGGATAATAACCCTGAAACCAACATTCATCTACGTATATGAGCTACTAATGCGCAAGTCAAGCTTGTGTGTCAAATAAATTTTATTATATAGAGGTAGGTTTACACCTATTACGGTGAGCTGTGTTGGAAAATAAATATAAAATTAAGACAAATATGGGGCGCAAGGGGCTTTTTAATTTAAAAAATATGAATGATTTATGTTTTGTAACAAAAAATGCATATGCTTCGTGTTTTTGAATAAATTTAAAGCGTGTGCGCAGGGCCGACTTTATTTTGTTTACCGTCATCAAACAAACAAATGCCTACGAACATGTTTGCACTTGTAGTGTAGCTCTATTTTTTTAGGTGTTAAATTTCGTAATATATGAAGTCTGTTGTGACCATGTGTGTTTATTTTACGGCATCTATAGTCGGCCCTGTGCATGGTATTCTAAGGACCTAAGATAAAACAAGCAAAAATCGACGCCAATTTACATATGTAAAATATATATTTTGTATTTACATTTTAAAACAGTCTCGTCTACATTAAAGCGGTCTAAAATGACTTGTAGATAAGGTACGCATTCCAAGAGACGCGATAGGATATATACAGGATGAGTTTTTTCGGATGTTTAGTATGGGGATCTTGGAAACTAGCGGAGATAGAGAGACGATTAAATGGGGAAAGAATTTCTGTTTTACGAGCTCAATTTAATGAGGTTTTTGTTTCTTGGAAAAAATGCATGGCTAACTAGATATCTCGGAAAAAAATTTTTTTTTTATTATTTTGTTCGATGCCTATGGCTCTGTTATTATTGACTTTAGAAAAAATGTGTAAAGGAAAAAGTTTTAGGTAATTACATGCTTAATAATACTGTCTAACCGAATTTTTTATTTAAGCTATAATTTCCGAGTTATGACACAAACTTTTGTTTTTTCTAATGGAAACCATAGTCGGCCATGACATTATAAAAAAGGCCTTTTTTCAACGATTCTGTTGATGTACCACTCGACC
The DNA here is from genome assembly GCA_018397195.1 of Lethrus apterus. Classification (NCBI taxonomy): domain Eukaryota; kingdom Metazoa; phylum Arthropoda; class Insecta; order Coleoptera; family Geotrupidae; genus Lethrus; species Lethrus apterus. The sequence continues at coordinate 27,086 of JAFFZR010000003.1, forward strand.
TAGTTATTTTTATAAATAAATAAATTATGGCCATTTTTTTCTTTTAAATTTCGAACTGTTCAAGTAGGAAGCTATGGAAACAATTGATAGATGCACATCGCCGCTTGATAATAAAATTCAAATTAGTTACTAAATTTCTTTTAATTTCGAAATCATAAACATAATTATTTTGGTGCGAAATGTTGGTTCCCTTGGAGTTACAAATTTAAATAAAAATAATTTCCGATAAGCTAATAAACCGAGAATGACAAACGATAAATTAAGAAACAATAAAGAAAATTAGGATACAGATAAAGTAGTACCAAAACTAGGCAAGTAAGTAAAATATTTAAGACTAAAGATGTTCACTTATTATTATACGTTACTTATTATGTACTTACTTTAATTATGTTGTTTTGGTAGTACTTTATTTATATTCTAATTTCCTTTATTGTTTCTTAATTTATCTTTTGTCATTCTCTGTTTATTAGTTTATCGGCAATTACTTTTATTTAAAATTAAAACTCGAACGGAACCAACATTTCACACCAAAATAATTATGTTTATGGTTTCGAAATTAAAAGAAATTTAGTAACTAATTTGAATTTTATTGTCAATTGTTTCCATAGCGTACCAGTTGAACAGTTCGAAAATGAAAAGAAAAAAATGGCCATAATTTAGTTATTTATAAAAATAACTAGGTCGAGTGATATGTGATATATCAATAGAATCGTTGAAAAAAAGGCCTTTTTTATAATGTCATGGCAGACTATGGTTTCCATTAGAAAAAATACAAGTTTGTGTTATAACTCGGGAATTATAGCTTAAATAAAAAATTCTTTCCCCATTTAATCGTCTCTTTATCTCCGCTAGTTTCCGAGATCCCCATACTAAACATCGGAAAAAACCCAGCTTGTATATATACATTTTTTTTTTTTTTTGATTTCTTTGCATCCGTATGTGACATCGCACGGTTAATTTGACTGTGACCAGTGCGTTTAATTGACTTGTTAAATCGCATCGCTCGAAACACGCAATTTTGATTATACGTTTTACAGTTTGTGTTCTTTGACGTCTTTTTTGTTTTTCTTTACGTCGCACGCGTCCGTTCGCACTTCGGGCACCGTTTCCTCCTTTTTCGTTTTCTGTTTGTCCTTCATCTCCATTCGTTTTTCGGCGAGTTCGTTCTTTTTGTTGTCGTCCCTTTCTTCGCTTTTGGTCCTTTCGCGCCACGATCGGTCCGACCACCATTTCTTGTCTTTTAGTTTCGGGTCGTCTTTCGATGAACTCTCATGATCTTCGATTTGCGGTAGCTTTTCGTATTTATATCCTTTCGAGTGTTTTCTGAGCAGGGGTACCGTTTCGAGTTGCGTTATGATTTTTTGGGCGCATCTGTGTGACGACAATACCGGTCAGTGGAACGGTGTAATTTTTCATGTGAAACTCACCTGATTCTTGTCGAAGCCGGGGGTACGTTGTGTGCGGGACTGGCCACGGCTAATTCTTTTATCGGCGGCAGTCTGTTGACCTGGGGTTTTTCGGGTCTGCAGTATTCTTGAAGTTTGATCTTCATGGCGTGTTGTTGCGATTTTCTCAAGGCGCCCATGGGTTGTCGCGGATATGCACCGAGGCAATGCCCCCCGCAACAGGACACTCCGTTTGTGTCGGAAGAACAGGATGTGGAAGAAATTGAGGAACCACCGCTGCTGACACTGTATAGGCTGTCCGATTGGGGCACCGAGGAAGATCTTGAATTTACCGAATAACCGCTCAGCGATGAAGGAAGAAGCGGCCCTGTCTGTAAATAGAAATTTGTTTGTTATAATTTTTTTGCAGTATTTATTAAAAGATGATTATAAACGTTGTAACGTACACACAGTTACTATTTTTTTATTTTATACTTGAAAAATATTTATGCTTAAAGTCCCTGAAAGATAATGAAATGTTCACATCATCTATACATATAGAGGATAGAAAATGAAAGTAAAGAGGGATAGTTTTTGTTCGATAGACGTTTTTTCTGTGATCTCCTAATAGTATTCTATACGCTTATCTATATCTTCCCGGTGAAGAAGAACAAAATTTAAAATAAATAATACAAACGATTTCCAAAACGCACTAAAAAGTGAAAAACAATCTTTTCTATAAACGAATTAAATTTAATAAAGTCAACTCTATAAAAATATCCTTTGCATAAAGTTTACTTTGTTTTCAATCTATACGTACTTATATTAACAAAAAAGTCAGTGGGTTGGAGGTCAAGTATCAGTACTTTCTATTATAGTAATCTTTAAGTTCCTTATTTTTTCACAAAAGCTTCTATTTTTTATTTCTTCATTACATTTTCAATTTCATTTCATCGTTTTTCTTCATCAACATGCTTCGCTTCAATCTATATATCTTTTTCTTTTACTTTTGTCATTTAATTTTGTGAACACCTTAGAGAAGAATGGGCACCGAAACAGTTCAAAAATAAACAAAAATAACAATTTATAAAACAAAAAATGTTTTTTTTTTTTATAAAATATCAACCTTCAAGTGAATGTGTTATTGGTGTTTAAAGAAATCTGAATTTATGTAACCATGTACGAGTGCTATCCGGAAAGTATCCGATCTTGTACTGTATAGTAGAAGAACAAGGTGTTGCCTGATATGAAGTAGTTGAAGTAAATTTAAATTGTTCATTGCAATCAAGGGAAAGTTTAATGATTTAAAATTGATTTAAAGTAGTTAAGGTCAGTAGCGAAGCACGGCTATCTAGCTATACAAAGTGTCCCGTATCGTATTATTCAAACTTTGGGAAAATAAAGTAGATTTAATTTCATGAGTAAAAACCATATAAGTGGTAAGTCGAATCCGTTTAGTTATACAGTTTGATCGAAAAAAAAAGTTAGTCGTAGTAAGCCATGAACAAAAATCAGCATATCTTTACCTATATCACAAGTGTTTGGCGTATCCTGAAATGGAAAGGCCTACATCTGTATCATTTTCGAAAAGGACAAGGGATTCGCAATACAGATCATTATGTTCACTTAATATTTTCGTCTTGGCTATTAAGACAATCACGACGAGATGCTGATTTCTTTCGAAAGATTCTGTGGACGGACGAAGCTGCATTTACAAAAGCTGGATTCGTACAAACAATAATAGCTTTTTTTAATATCTTCCGAATATTTATGTTCATGGCATACTTCAACTAATTTTTTTTTTTGATCTCACTGTATAACTAAACAGATTCGACATACCACTTATATGGTTTTTATTCATGAAATTAAATCTACTTTTCGTTCCCAAAGTTTGAATAAAACGATACGGGAAACTTTTATAGTAAAGGCACGTTTTCCTCCACGGTCGCCAGTCGCCGACGATTGCGACTGATTAGCCGACGCATTTTCATCTGTTGTGCGTTTTCCTCGGCTCACGACACAACATTAAAAATGTCGAAAAACATTAATTTTATTGCTGCTAAATTATCAAGCAGAGGAGGAAATTTTACTTCTTTCTTTAATTTTGGAAAGTGAAAAAAAGGAAAAAAAAAATATTACCCTCGCTTAAGCGAAGAAAATTAGAAGGATTTCAATCAAAATTAGTGACTAATCATTTAACACACAAGGAAATAAAATTTAAAGAATATTTTCGAATCACGCGCTATGAATTTCATTATGTATTTGGAACTCATCCAAGATGATCTTAAATTCGCTACGAATAAGTCGCTTGTCTGCTCTCAAAGCAGTCAGGGCTACTGGTCGTCGAGCGAACGGCGAATGAAGTTTGTAGCGGCGACTCATTCGCCGCTAGGAAAACGAACAGATTTAAAAAGCCATTGTATGTGTATTGGCGACCGAATCGTCGCGTCGCTACTGAGTCGCAGTCGTCGGCGGCGTGCAGGAAAACATGGCTTTAGATATTGTTTTTCTGGCACCCCCTCCAACATAGGACCGTCGCCAGATTAATGGGCCAATTCTGTGCACATCCGCATGGTCTGTAACGTAAATCCGTAGTGACCGTAAGAACCTAAACTAGTTCTTATGGACGTGTATATAAGAACTTGTTTATGATTTTACGCACGCTACAGATTTACGTTACAGGTCATACAGATGTGCATAGAATCGACCCATTAGAATCAGGATAAGGTCAGCTATCATAAAATATTTCAGAACGACGCTGTATATCAAAGATACAACGATCAAAGTCAAAACGATACAGCAGCGATCAGAATGGTAAAAATTTCTATCAAAGCAAAGGTCATTTCATTTAGACTTATAATCTATATTGTAAGTAGAAAATGTTGCCAAATTAGTGTTTGTCATATTTTCCAAAACTATTAACTTTTGATTTTCTGTGTTAAATGGTGATGCTTCAAAACAATCTTAAGCTAGTAAATTAGTGATAAATCGTAGATCCAAACATAAATATTTAAAAATTTTTACCTGCAACGCTGAAATCAGAAGATTGTTCTGCAAATCCTCATTACTGACGAAGAAAAAGAGTTTCATGTAAAGGTAATTTTAAACACTTTGATTAAAAAATATTCCATCGGCTTTTTAATTAATAATAATAGTAATAACGTCTTTATTGTACTCAACAAACGAAAAGTGAAGAAAGTACACATTGTAGAAATTAACAACCGGTGTACCATTTTATTTTATCCATAATTTTAAGCACATTTTCTACATTATTTCCGAAACCATCAACATACTGATGACAATGATTTTTTCCCCATAGTTAACGCTTTACAATCCCACAAATGATTTTTTTTTTCAATTCATACATGTTTGAACTTGCTCTCATTCATATACAGGTGTCCCAATTTCGATGCTCACCATTGGTATCTCGGTTATTAGAACACATAGAGCAACGGTTAAATGGGGAATGTTTTGCAGAATACAGTGCTTATAACAAATCTTGTTTCAAATTTGACCCAACTTTTTTCATTTTTAAAATATTTTGGAAAATCAAAAATTTGTCGATTTCATTATTACTCAATAATAACGCTTAATCTGACCTCTTTTAAGCTAACGCCTCTTGACTTTTTTCGGTGGGGTACCTAACTTAAAGAATAAAAGTATATGGAGGTAAATACAGCTACAATAATGTCCAGGAACTGCGCGAAGCAGTACTAGAAGCGTGTGCTAGTATTAATCGAAATACGTTGCGTAAAATAACCCGAAGTGTCGTCAAACGGTGTCAACTATGTTTAGCTAAGAATGGCCAGCATTTTGAACATTTCATGTGATTATTAGGATTAAGTTTCGTTTTCTTAAATATTGATTAAAATGTAAAAACAAATAATATTGCTGGTATTTTTTATTCGTTATCATACATCGTTGAAAAGAGAATAAAAAGTTCTATTCAGTAACCTAAAAATCCTATATGGCGCCCATTTAACTTAAGGAAGTTGATACGAGTATCTCAAAAGCAGCCATCTTGAATTTTTGTTCGACACCAATTTTAAATTGGCCTCATCGAAAACAGTGACTTTCATATAAAACTTTTTTTCGTATCTCCTATACTTACAAAGATATTTGACATTTAAAAAAAGACAATTTTTAGTTTTTTTAAATAACTTCTGACGGGTTCGATATTTTGAACTTTTTGAAACAGATTTTAAATCAGCATATAAAACTACAAAACATTGCCCACTTAACCAAATCTCTATCTTCAATGATAAGAAAGTTACCCATGCAATCCCACACGATCTGGGACAGACTATATATATAGCGGAATATTTTATTGCTCTGATTTTGCAATGTCGTAAAACTGTTTACCATTTTTGTAATGGAGTAGACTCATACGAGTTTTATTTGTGCAAATGCATAATTGTCCATATGTAGACGGCTTTTCATATACGTGTATTTAAATAACTGAACAATTGTTTGCGAAAATACAAAATTATTATTGCTAATATCCAGAAGTAACGCCATTAAAATGATCTAATTTTGAAAAATAATTTTAAACAAGAAACTGTTCTTTTCATTTGCAAATTATTGACGACATCCTATATTTTTGTTACCGTCCGAATTGGTGAAATAAATTCTTGACCATTAACATAACTACTTCGTTTGAAATTCTCGACAAATTTTGCAAGTATCTTTAAGATAAATTGTTTGTTTGGTAAATATACATTTCAAAGAGGCATTCGATATAGGGGCATGCTTGTTTCCTTCAATCTAGTAACTCTGACAGGTCTGTCCGCTAAATTCACCTCTTATCGATCAAAAGCTGTTATGCGCTGAGAAATCCCAAGCGATTCTGTAATATACAGACGCTCAAAACGTTTTATTACTCTGACTTTTACGCCACAATGAAATATGGTGTAATTCACTGGGGTGCCTCTAACCAAGTAATACGTATAATATTCAATCTACACTTCAGAGAATCATGCAAGCTGGACTTCAAAGCAAATAATATTTTAACTTTTTTTGACGTGAATATTCTTGAAGTAACATGCTTCGTTTTTAAATTCAAAAATGAATTTTCATCCAGCAATCCGCATTCCTACAATACTAGAAATATTAATTATTTGCTCCTCCTAAACATAGACAATCAGGCTTTCAAAAAAGTCTGAACTTTATGGGCTGCAAGCTATACAATAGACTGCCAAATGTCATTAAAGCATTGATAGATTTCCTACTTTTAAAAATTCATGACTTTTTAGATTAATTTATTATTCTACTTTATGTGATGAAATATGAATATGTTTAATATTTATGTATATGTGCTGAAATAAAAAACATATTATTATTATATCGATAATTTCTACGTTTTTCAATCTTCGAAGTTATTATCAAGAAATATAAAATTCGAAACCGTCTGGCGATAAATCTCCCCGGCTTATTAATATTAACGAGTGGAGCTCGTATTACTTGTATTATGTAAAACTGAGTATTGTGCGGCCATATAAGTTTATTGCCGTAAATAGAATAAGACAAATTTTCCCTGCATTTAATGTCAGTACGGTAGTCTGACAGTTAGATGGTAGATTTTATCATAAGCCGCTTATGAAAGGTAATTAAATCCCAACACGCTGTTGCATATAGCGCGCACCTACGTCTTTCGGCCGTTATTAATTGGCTCTCGTCGGTAACGACGTGTGTTGTACATAGTATCGTGTTTAATTGAATAACTTCAAACTAGTCATTTTTTTTTTATCCACGTTTGCCTGTCCAGCTGGGGCTACAAAAATACTTTAAATTCATAGGAAATTTCATTTATGTAATTTAACTAAAATTAAATTGCCAACTAAAGTTTTTTTGATATATTATATTATCATTTGACATAATATTAATGTTCTGAATCAAATGAAAATACGAACACAAACGCGATTCAACTATAATATGTTGAAACCCTTAAATTAAAAATAATTCAATAACTGTTATTTTCAATAATATATTTACTATTGTGAATTCACTACATTAGCTTCTTGGTTGTCTACTTCCGGCAGAAAACAAATACATAATATATTACTGATACTGACAGGGTTAGGTATTATTTAATTATTTATAATAAATAAATTTAAAATAAAATTGATAATTTCTTAATATATATATAAATATTGATTATAGTGCATTTACTATTTTGATCCACAGATGTTACATTCGATAAGCATCACAATTAAATTGACGATATAATAATATATTTTTGTAGCCAGACCTTTTTACCCACGTTGAATTAAAACAAAGTATTATTTGTTAATGCCCTTTCATTTCATTGTTCTTTTCCTCTAACCTTCTCCTCTTTTGCAAGTCTCTTGTTCAACGTTCAACATCATCATAACTGCCAGGCAGTCTCCTCTTTCCGTTCAACTCACCTTTCACCGCCTTCTAATCTTCCTGCCAATGCCCTCGACCTTTATCTTCCATATTCATCTGTCATTCAATATTTTAACTTTTATTATTATTTATTTACCTATTATTTATTTATTTTTTTTTTTTTTTGAAAATGGCTTAAACGCGATTTTAGATTATTAGAAACAAACATATACCTAACGAAAGAAGAGTAGAAATCTATAAAAAGGTACTCGTTTCCATACTAACATATAGTTCAAAATCATGGACAACAACGGAAATACAAAGGAAAAAACTTCAAGCAATTGAAATGAGATTCCTACGAAAAATTGCAAATTAAACCTGATTAGACCATATAGAAGAATAACAAGGAGAGTATTTGAAGCAAAAACAAAAGAAGTAGTGAACGACGAAATCAACAAAGCAGCAGAGAATATAGGACAGCAACTTCAAAAAGCATTACTACAAGTAAAGGACCCTAAGAACTTTAAGGAGATTAGTCCCTTTCTTCATTATCTTTACTGTAGAAAATGAAGAGTACTGTATTTAATTAAACTGTGTAATAATAATTTGTTATTATCTTTATTGAACAACAATATTAACCATAATTAACATTTTCCGTGAAAGAAAACTATTAAACGAAGTTTTGCGTGTTTTGCGATTAAATTAAATCGAATGTTTGAGGAGGTGTGAGGAGATCACACAGCAAGAAGTGGAACGTACGTGGCGCCTGCGGTGAGAAATATCCTAAATAGAGACATTCATGACCATGACAATTCGTTACACAATCCATTTAAAACCTACGGGCACACCCACCTGCCTCCGGACGGCATCCAACGTCGTCCTACGTCTGAGTGAATTGGAAAATTGACGTATTAGTAATTTGCACACTGCATATACAGTGAGATCGAAAAAAAAAATTAGTCAAAGTAAGCCATGAACAAAAATCGGCATGTCTACTTAAACCACTTTTTATTTCTTAATGTCAAATTGACGTTTCTCAAAAATGTTCAATAGGAAAGTGCTCCTGAAATTCTTCATAACAGGCATCGTAAGAATATTGTCATTTACCGTTTACTGTTTCATTTCCATTTCAAAAACAGAATTCTAAAAGAAAGCTTTGATTTGTTTGGACAACATTTTTGACAAACGTCAATTTGACATTAAGAAATAAATAGTGGTTTAAGTAAAGACATGCCGATTTTTGTTCATGGCTTACTTTGACTAATCTTTTTTTCGATCTCACTGTATTAAAAGTAATATGTGGTTGATATTACAAAGAAAACAATTAATTTAATATGATTTGAGAAAAACAATTTATATACAATTTATGTCTGTTAAATTTGTATTAATAATTAACTGAATACTAGAAACGTGGCACTAGGAACTTATTATCACCATCGCACTCATGCGAAATATATTAGCAAGGTTGTCATAAGCAAACATGTTACTTTCTTATGAAAATCATTGTTCATAATGTTGTTTTCTGTTGACTAGTTTACTGTAGATATAGCCAGTATTCCAGACAAAAATGTATTTTATACGAATAGCATGTATGTAAAATTATGGTCAGAGGAAATGTCGTACCAATAAAACCAAACGCACGTCGAAATTAACGACAAATGTCGTCCTAGGGATCCTGCTGACCGTGTTTGCGGATCAGGTACCTAACCCGCTGCATTCGATAATATTTTACGATGTATATTACTACAACAGTACAGAGATGAGAACAAAACTTATTATTGAAAACATTTTAAATGTATCATTCAAAACTTGAAAACAAATTC
>JAFFZR010000004.1:0-24052 GCA_018397195.1 Lethrus apterus
ACATCGTATTTCAGTAATTTTGTTCTATTAGGCTGGCGTCTGGCTAATTAATAAATTTAAATAAATAACTTAAATAAATTTACCTCGACCAAACTTTTTAACGAAAATCTTCATTTAACTACACGAAATGATCAGTATTCATTTATTTCATTTGTTGATGTGATAAATGCTTTTAGCTTTTATTAAATATATTTAATTATTAATTAATTACTCTTTTTAATCGATTTTTTTACTTGTACATATTGAACAGTATTATTTTATTCTCGTAATCTCTTGAGATGAATCGACTGTTTTTGACAAGTGAGAGCTATTAATTTTTCATTCGATGTAGGCGACTTAATAAATATATAAATCGGAAGTTGTGTAACTTATATTCGAATGAATCACTCGATTGTAAAACAGTAAAATCTCTCGACTGTAAAATTATTCGATAGTAAAATATCTCGACTGTAAAATTATTCGATAGTAAAATCATTCGATTGTAAAATCATTCGATAGTAAAATCATTCGATAGTAAAATCATTCGATGGTAAAATCATTCGATAGTAAAATCATTCGATAGTAAAATCATTCAATAGTAAAAATCATTATTCGATAGTAATATCATTCGATAGTAAAAATCATTCGATTACTAACAATTCGATAGTTAAAATCATTCGATTGTGCCCATCACTAGTTAGTACGTAAAATTAACTTTTTTGAAGTAATCGCTAATTACGGCGGAATGCATGAATCAAATTAAAAAAAAAGTTAGATATCAATAGATACCCCCAAAACACTTCGAACTATGCAAACAGATACTAAGTGTCCCATTTAAAAAAATGGCACGCGACCACACAGATCTTTTTCGGGAGAGCCTGTATATTCAAAAATAGTTAAACGCTGCCTTTGGTAGAAAATTCTAATTGTAACAGGAAATGAGAAATGGAAGAACGGAGCTAATATGCAGGACCCTGTATATAAATATTTTAAAGTCACTTTCTACTATTATTAAACGAGAATATCATCCGTCGGATTTAGTTGTAAAATTTATGGAAACCAGATGTTTTTCAATTAATTGGGAAATAATACCGATTGGCCTAAGGCCTTTGTAATCTACGGAAACACCATAACTAAATCCATACATGCATTTAGATTTTTTTTTAGTTTATATTAACCACTTTATCGAGGTAATGCAGGCGTCTGGGAAATTTGTATAATGTTGATGCGATCACATTTATTTTTATGACTTGATGATGACTTGCACGAGACATTAACTAATGGGTCAGCAATATGAATTCATAAATAGAATCATAGTTTACATGATACGTACTTTAATATGTTTGTTGTGCATATAAATAATTATACACAAATAAGTGCAAAATATATAATTCCCCATAGTCACATCTAAAATTCGATAAATAAAAAATGCTTATTAGGACCATATTATCATTTAAGTTGAAGCATGATGAAACAAGTGTTTGACGATAGAATTATTCAAGTAATTAATAATAATTAATTCAATAATAATAAATTTTGTTGCTTAAATTACCAGTGTTCTTTGACTCCTTTGACTTATTTCACTTTAACAAAATTAAACAAAAAAAAAAAAAATTGAATGCGTAAAACACAACACACTTAAAATTAGTTTATCTTTTTAAAAATGTTAATATCAACATTGATAATTATCAAAACAGAACAAAGCACTGGACATGATATTTTGTAATTTAAGAACCGCCCTATTGCCATATACCTTTGTTAGAGAAAATAAATGCTGCGCTATATTCAGAATCCACCTGCAATCTATACAGGTGGCCCACTTAAGTGTATTTCCTCGATAACTCCATTGCTGTTAGAGATACGAAAAAATGTTCAATACAAAAGTTATTTGGATTTAAGAATATATTTTAAAAATATTTTTAAAATTGGCGGACTTCCGGTTATATAAGAAATACATACGAACTTCGTTATTTCGGATGGAACTACCTGTACATTATTGCATTTATTAATTTCCCGTCAAATTTAATCGTCACTTCATGAAGCATATATTGTATGTAAGTTGCACCGCTTCGGTGTTATTTGACTTTTTTTTTTTTGAAAAAATGACATTTGCGGTACTTTCATAAATTGTTGATATCTACGCAACGGAACAAAATAGACAGTTGCGGTTTTGACCATTGTATTAAGCATGAATAACTGTCCTTTTGTTTACAGATTTAAATTTTTAAGACTCACACATATGATTTTTAAATTTAAAGATCTTCAAACTTATTTTTTTTAATGGAATGCTGTATTAATGTTTGCATCATCAGACGCAAAATTGGATCCTCTTTCGATTTTATTGCGGTAACTGAATTTATAGTGAACATACTTAAAATTATCTATAGACGTATAAAAGCATTAAAGTGTTAATTGCAAAAATTAGCTTTACATAAATTCTTTAATTAGCAAGATGTAATAATTTATATTTTGAACATTTATTAGACAAGGCAGAATGGCGTGAAATTTTTGTTGATTTGTATAAGATTGTAGCTTTAATAATAATGGATATGTAACAAATTAGTGCCATATGCTGGTATTCGTGATTAATTATAATTACAAATAATTATTTGTAAAGTCTTATAGTTTTCATAAACTACAGTTCATCGAAGAAACTTCCCAAACTTTTATAGAAAGAAAAGGAAAAAAAAAATCGTCCACATAATTTATTTATTGTATAAAATTCTCTTTTTTCAGTCCTTCAAATCACATACTTTTTATATTCCTATATCACTGAACATTTCATTCTTTTCCATATTTTACCCTTTCTGGCCACCTACCTTCACTGCCGTTTTCACGGTATAACAAATTTTATTATAAGTGCGTCTTCTTGATCAATAATGACGAGAATTTATTTGTTAGGGGGTTTATATGGTAGGTTCGGATTGAAGTTAAAGATAAATCTATATCTCCAATCAGAACCGAACCCAACCCACCGGAAATATTATTGTTAAATACAGTATATTATTGACACAAAAATAATTAATACAAAAATTTTATAGGATACAAAAAAAATCATTATTATATGTATGGATTCAAATAGATTACAATTTATGTTTATGTTTTATTCAATTTCAATTTATGTTAAATTCTAGTTGTTTTGTTTAAATTAACGGTAAAATATTTAAATTGGTTATTAATTTTCAAATAAAGAAGCTAAGACACTTCTTAGGCAAGATGTGAGATTCAAGTAACAGTTAGCTATTTTAATTGGAAATCATCATCAATCGTTTATTAAGTCAATAACCCCAATAGCAGTAAATTCTATATTTTCGAACACAAATATTTATTTAAAACCTACTGAAGTCAAGTCGTATATGAATACATAAAAAACCTTCACACCATTCCTTTTTATCCTTGAAACAAGAAACGAAAAACAAAACAACTTGCACTGCATAATAATGATATAAATTACATGTGTAAATAAGAAAAAGTTACCTTCATGTGTGTGTTCACTTTTGCTCCGCGGGTAATTAATTCTTTTACTACGTCCATGTGACCACATTGACAAGCGACGAAGAGAGGACTTCCGCCATCCTAAAGACAAATCATGTGGGTCAATAGAGCATGTCCGAGCATGTGTCGCTTTTAAATAGAACAGGTTCAAAAACCGCTAGTGCTCTTCCGTGTTTTGTATAAATTATGTAGGTGCACATTACATACCACGCTTGTTGTATCTATGGGCGCTTTGTTGTCCAGTAAAAGTTTAACGACATCTAGATATCCGCCTTGACAAGCGAAAAATAAAGCAGTAGTTCCGGTCTAAAAAGAATAATTTCTTTCATATTTTTTTACAAAAATGGCTTACATAATTTTCATATAACAGAATTCATGAATAATTTTGTTTCCTTCGTATTTTTCACAAAAATGGCTTACATATTTTCAAATAATAGAATTCTTTTTAAATTCTTCTTTCATTGTGTAAATTTATTGATCATAAATTTCCAAATAAAAAATAATGAACCCTGAAGCTCTATTTTGTAAAATTAGAAAAAATCTAATAATCTAATAGAAAAGTGAAAAACCATTTATTCTGGCAATTGGCTTAAATACTAGTTATCTGTCTTCATATTCTCCTAAGCTCTTGGCTTGAAGCATTTTAAGCTTCACCTTATGTCCCTTCTACTACCGAACTTTTAAACATCTCCTTCATTACATACCATCACCCACACAAACAAATTAACAGGCTGACTTGTTTTGCTAATATATAGTTAACAGATTCTCACCTGCAATATTCTGTTAACAACATATTAATACATTTGCAACGAAATGGAAATTCTATATAGTACGTGACAAAAATGGTATAGTTTCCTTTTGTAAAAGTAAGGTTGACTTTATACTAGAGGCGTCGTTCAAGCCAAAAAATAATACTGTATCAAAATATAATGTTCCGTAAACAAATTTATGCACGTCAACTGTTTTTGATTTTCCGTCAGTTATAGAATTTTAAAATAGCTTACCACTCGCCTTGCTGCTGGATTTGCTCCTTGCTCACAAAGTTCCTTGACACAATCATAATGACCATTAGCTGCAGCCAGTATTAATGGAGTTGTGCCTTCCTAAAATACAGATAAGTAAATAGAATTTTGTCTAAGCGTACATGTTTTATCGTCGATTACTATGCTAATAATGCCACGATGTAGGGTGATGGGAAAATGGAAATTTATTAAAGAGAATTTTGTAATATTTTTGCTTTATGTTAAACCACGGACATCGCTATGTGTGTTAGACTTTCAAGTCTGGTGACCGACTATGCGGATTAAGCTTTAAGGGTTTGGGGTTATCAATAAATAAACAAGTTTTTTAATTTTTTTCCTTAAAGATGAAAAAAATATTTGTTGTCTTATTACACCTTCTCGCAAAGAAATTTGCGAAATGCTAACTATACTTATTTCGAAAAATATTTTACCGACCTCTGTAGTAAGAGCATGGATGCTTATGGCACAAAGAGAACATTTAACTTCATTATCGTTTCTTTATTCCTTCATTTCGTTTGGTTTTGTCAGTAGTTTTGTCTACTATAATTTTTACTTTATGTGATTTATTATAAGTTAAAACAAATAACATATTTCCTTTTAAATGAGCAAGATTACAATGTAACGATCTAATAATTTTTGAAATGGAAAAATTATTTGTGGTGTAAACATTGTTGTGTTTTTCCAAAATAAACTCAATATAATGAAGCGAAAAGTGTTACAAATCCGTTTATTTGTATTTTATATGACAGACTTATTTACTCTAACTTACTTAGCAACCCTATATCAGCCATCTATTCTAATTTAACTTTAAATTAACAAAATCTAATTCTTTGCTTTAACAAACCTTAATATAGAATCCGAAAAAATTAATGGCTTTGTAACGAAAATAAATGTTCTCTACGTATGTACATACACCCTTAGCAACTATAAAAGATTTAAATTTGAATTTTAAATAAAAAAGTTTTCTACAAAACGACGACTTTCACAAAGTTAATAGATGTTATTTTTAAAACAGTAATATATCAAAAAGTCTTAAAAACTTGTGTGGTAGTTGATTTAAAAAAGCGACCCAGACGAATGTGCTAATTTTAGACGTACATACATTGTGAATTGTTTTAGAAAAACAAGAAAGAACTGAGTTATTTTGAGTTTAATAATTTATTTGCTAATCAACAGTTTCGATTTAGAAATTTGGCTATTCTATTTAAAACGTTGCTGTCTAAACTTAGAATGTATAAATTTGATAAAATTATAATTTTATATTTTCATGATATTCAACATCAGTACTATTTATACTAGAAAGGAGGTCCTTCAGGAGGTCCGATGTTCTCGAGGCAAACTGATAGTATATTCAACATTGAGTTGTCTAAAAGGTTTTTGGTTCAAATCTTGACTTAAGATATACAGTTAAAGATGATTTCAAAAACGAATTATTCATCTTAATCACATGGAAAACGAATCAGTGCGAATCATACAGGGTCATTCTGAAATAAGTACATATATTTTAACAGGTGATAGCTGACAAAAGCCCAATCCCAAACATGCAAAAATTACCTATGTTGAAGGGTGTGCCAGAAAAAAATATTTTAAGTTTTGAGTAAACCATGACAATAACGCCGAATTATCATCAATAATGGTTGTTTTGCAACATTTCATGTTATTCCCGCCAAAGGAAGTTGATTTTGAACGCGACACATATTGAAATAGACACAGGACCGTACTTAGAACCGAATGCCCATATAAAAAAATGACATTTTTCGAAAATTTAAAATGAAGACCGCCGTTTTTGCGGATTTAGGTTTGGGTTAAGATCAGCTATCGCCCGTTAAAATATCTGTACTTATTTCAGAATGACCCTGTATATTAAAGGGCACAAGAAAAAACTGAAAGGATATTTAAACGTAAAAGGCATAAATTATTGGTAGAGAGAAAATACAAAAATAACGAATCTTAAATAAAATTAAGTTCTGTCATAATAAATTTTGTGTTGATAAAGAGGGCGGCCTTTTTAAGGATAACGCCGCTACACAGACTAGGTACTGGGTATTGAGATGGTCTTTGCAACAGCGCCATAAGATTTTATGAAAGAAAAAAAAACAATAAGTGTAATATTGTATTGTTCCATAATATACTGATATTTCCTTGTGAACATCATCCTAAAAATGAATAGATACAAGGGCCCTAATAGAGCAAGAGGAAGGGGGCAGTAGAAAATAAAATAGCAAAGCTGTAAAAAAAACAATGTTTTGTTGATCAGCATCAAGTTTTGAAGAATCATCATCTACAGAAAGCTTTCGTACATGTAAAAGTGTTTGTTTTATTTGTACGGAGAAAAATAATTACAACTAAAACTGCTTGCGTGTAACTGCAAAACGACGCCTACTTAATTATGTTATGTATCTTAACAAAAACCATAATAAGTAAGAAATTCACAATATTTATGCACGTGCATTTCTTAGTAGTTATGATTTGTGTTGAATGTATATTCTATCCAAAAGTTCTTCTTGTGTTTAATTTATTAAATAAAACATTAATCTATTTCATTATTTTTTTTCACGTATAGTAAGATACACGGTTGTGAGCAACATATATTTCATAATAATAAAATTTGGGGGGGGGGCAATATACATTTTCGCAAGGGAGCAAATATTTAAACTGATACGTCACTGGAAGTCATGAATACTTACTAACGGATTACAAATACTTTTTGTATTTTATTGTATACAATAAGAGAATTATTTATGATTATACAAGCGAATTTAATCACGCACAATTCTGTTATTATACTATGTTCGTAAATTCCGAGGAGTAAATACATAAGCCAGAATTACACTGGAACAATTTTCGAACATACCGTTAGCCTGATCGCATTATTTACTCGTCCAATTCTACTTTTGTTCGGTTATTGTTTGATGCGATTTCGTGCAATTGTCTATTAGATTTTGTGTATTTCTCCTTTCTTTCTTATGAAAAGTTAATAAAATACACACGTTCTTTTCTGCAATCACTTTTAAAGGAGAAGCATGTAATAAATTTTTAATTTCTAAACATATTTTTCTCTTTATTAATAATTATTTACTACTATTTACCAATCAAATAATTTAGAGAAACTAAAATCTTCTTTAAATTAAGTTTATTGATAAATGCCCCAAACGGGGACGTTTGCTTGGCGGTGAAACTACGGTACTTGTCCCCGGATTTGAATCCATTCAAATTGACGTGATTAATTCACATTGCTGGAATTCACTTCTATAAAGAACTGTGTTTTATATGGTTGATAAACAATGTAAACATTAAATACCTGAAATCTGGTTGCGAATACGGCAATTTACACTGTGTAAACGTGTCTCGCAAGTAGCGAATTTTTTAAGTCAGAATTTTAATTTACTCCTCAGAATTTACGAACGTAGTATAGTACTATTAGTAGGGTATAAAATATTCATAATTTTCCTTCGGATTGCTCTAATACTCGAGATGCTATCTCATTTAATAATCAGAAATCTTAATTAAAATTAGCATTTACAGTTAACTACAAGAAACCGAAACGAATAAATTTAATTTGCACTCCGATAGACCGTAAAATTATAAGATTGATATGAAATTTTTGAATATCATAGCTGCATTTATTTGTTTTTATAAATTTGTCACGTTAAATACATTAATTTTCTCGAGAGGGAAATAGTTAATATATCGTTACATCCGTGTCTTTGATTATAATTATCTGGTAAATTGCAAACTACTAACAAAAGTTGGTGAACGGATCATACTAAAGTCTTAATCAATCTACTCTGATGATACTTTCAAGGAAATCAATACAACAATATAATAAACAATTTCTTGATAAAGACGAATGGGATGTCGTCAAAACGTCGAAAAGACAAAGGTTCTCCTGAGAACCAAATCACGCGGAATAAAACCCGAGAAACAAATATTGTAATAAATAGTGTATACATATTTCTATTTAAAATAATTTCATTTAAGCAGATATAATATGAATAATTTGAACAGGAGAGAGCTAGTCTACATCTGGAATCTTGAATCTCGCAAATTTCAACAACAAAGATTTAATTTTAAACGTTAAGGAAAGGTCTTAAAACTTCGTAGTAATCTATCACCTAACAAAACAAAAAACAACATGTTAAATTTATCATAATTATTAGAAAACATTATTTTTTTTTTAAGAAAGTGCAAGGGATCAGAAACCCAAAATCAGAAAGTCACATTTTAAAAAGTATATATTTCATATCAATAGAAATATGTACATAAATACTTTACGAGCACACAAGAAAAGCTTTAAATATCAAAAATTATAGAATTAACTTAAAATGTATTGGGCACATTCTACATAATATACAGTGTGTCTCAGATCGAGTGGGATTGCATGGGTAACTTTCTTATCATTGAAGATGGAGATTTGGTTAAATGGGCAATGCTTTGCAGTTTTATATGCTGATTTAAAATCTGTTTGAAAAAGTTCAAAATGTCGAACCCTCAGAAGTTCGTAAGTATAAGAGATACGAAAAAAAGTTTCATACGAAAGTCACTGTATTCGATGAGACCAATTTAACATTGGTGTCGAACAAAAATTCAAAATGGCCGCTTTTGTGGTACTCGTATCAACTTCCTTAAGTTAAATGGGCGCCATACTGGATTTTTGATTACTGAATAGAATTTTTTATTCTCTTTTCAACGATGTAAGATAACGTATGATTGAATAAAAATATATATATATATAATTCCTATAATACTTAGTAACATGTCAATTCAGTACTAAGTATTATGTACTTGAACCATAAAAAACATAGTGACATTACTTTTTAAAAGTATAATCAAGTAGGTAACTAGCTATGATGAAAAACAACAAATCATGAAACGTGGTAGATTATTTAATTTACCGATTTGACAATAAGGTTATTTCCATCAATACTAATGTTCGATTGCCCTCCAGATCAGCTGATCTAACTCCTTTTGACTTTTTTCTGTGGGGTACCTAAGTTAAAGAATAGAGTATATGGAAGTAAATATAGCTACAATAATGTTCAGGAACTGCGCGAAGCAGTGCTAGAAGCGTGTGCTAGTATTAATCGAAATACGTTACGTAAAGTAACCCGAAGTGTCGTCAAACGATGTCAACTATGTGTAGCTAAGAATGGCCAGCATTTTGAACATTTCATATGATTTTTAGAATTAAGTTTTGTTTTCTTAAATAAATTTTGTTTGGATCTATGTAAGCCTACTTGATTAAAATGTAAAAACAATTAATTTTACTGGTATTTTTTATTCAATCATACGTTATCTTACATTGTTGAAATGAGAACGAAAACTTCTATTCAGTAACCTAAAAATCCAATATGGCGCCCATTTAACTTAAGGAAGATGATATGAGTACCACAAAAGCAGCCATCTTGAATTTTTTTTCGCCACTAATTTTAAATTGGTCTCATCGAATATTTCATATGAAACTTTTTTCGTATCTCTTATACTTACGAAGATATTTGACATATGAGAAAATGACAGTTTTTAATTTTTTTTTAAATAACTTCTGACGGATTCGACACTGAACTTTTTCACAGATTTTTAATCAGCATATAAAACTGCAAAACATTGCCCATTTAACCAAATCTCCATCTTTAATGATTAGAAAGTTACCCATGCAATCCTACTCGATCTGGGACACACTGTATAGAGCAGAAACGTACGTACAGAAACGTTCCACAAATTTAAATATGACTAGAGTATGTTAGACAGGTATCTTTAAGCATTGTAAACAAATCCGAGAATCCCAAATTCAAAAATCCTATTCCAATTTCTGACGCAAATTATTTATTAAGAAAGTTGCAGAAATAGATACGATACTTATTACTTTTCGACACATAAGTACAGAGTTTAGAAACAGCCTGTATTTTTTAATAGTATTTCGTATATTACAACAACAATTATTATAAGATTGTCTATGCTGTAGATGTACATTATTTCCAATATATGAAAAGGAGATTAGAAGTCTTTCCCTCGTAGTACTATTAACAATAACTGGTAAAAAGCCAACTTTGTAAAACAAAGATGCAGATCGTGTTGGAAAAGTATCGGTCGCATAGTTTGAACCAATGTTGCCAACTCGTGAGAAATTTTGATGCGCTCAGGGAAAGAGGGCAGATGGGCGATAAAATAGGAAATTTCAAGCGCTCGACTTCGCAATTATCCGTTAAAAACGTCTCGTCTGTTATTTGGGACCAAAAATGAATTCGTCAAACAGGAATTCAACACAAAATTATTTTTTATCTGCTAGGCCACTGTATTTAATTTTTCCACTGTTGGCAACGTTGGTTTGAGCACATATGCATACAAATTTTTACCTTTATAACAATAAGGAAGTTGCATTAAATTTATGTTTTGTTTTTCTTCCCACATCCATCTTTTAAATAACGTGTGAATTTTATTATATTTTCAGAGAAATAAAATGCAACTTCCTTATTCTAACCTCTAACGTGACATTTCTTGTGCTTTGTGAATACAAACTTGGAATTTATTTTTATAAAAAAAAAAAAAACTAATTAAAATATGTAATCCATTGGATGAATTATAATAAATATGTTTTATATTTAATAATAATAATAATAATAGTAATAATAATAAATGATTATCAATAAACAAGTTTATTAATCAAATTTGTATGCACATAACACAAGCATTACAATTAATAATTTATGAATATCATACAATTGTTAATGAGCTGCGTAAAACTGCAGCAATGAGAGTAGATGAAGAAACAGATTTTCTTCGAAACACACGAGCAATCATTCAAGTACCTATGTATACAATAATATTTTAAGTAATATCTGTAATGTAAGATACGAAGTTATTAATTATATATATTTATATATATGTATATTATATATTCGAACATTAGTAGTTTAAACGTGTTGTACAAATTCAGGATTAAGGAAGGAGAAGCCCATAAATTCAGTTTGGTCGAGATTCATCATGAAGAGCTTGTCAGTTGGCGTGAGATCTATCTTTTCGGAGGTGAATTGTTTATCGAAATTGCTTACGTCTTTTCTATGTTTCTGTAATAAAATAAAACAATTAAAAATCGTCCCATTATTAAACAAACAACAATTGACGATAGTAATTATTTTGAAGATAAAATAGCTTAATTTAAAAATTTCCAAACAGCAATTTTTAATAATCAATAATATGATTTAACACTTTTATTATTATTATTATTATTAACCTTTCTTCCAGAGAAGAATTTTAAAAAAAAGTATAGTCTTTATAATGAAGTAGTAGCTCGACCTGCATTGATTCTTTCAAACTAGTTGTACAGCTCCTCGTCAATGCATGTCTCTACGAGCCGACCTAATGCTTCAGCTTCTCATCGCTAGGTGGAGGTCGCGCATGAGGTGGGATTATAGGTTTGTTTTTCTTCCGCATTTGAACTAGTTATGAATCGATTCAAGTTCAAAGGACCTTGAATGATTAATTCTTTGAATCGTTCTAGAACGGTTTAAGAACGATTTAAATCAGTGCGAAGAAAAACGCTAAGCTGAGCGCTGCGCATGTGCAAAATGCATAATCAGCGCCAGAATTAAAAAATTAATTGTTGCAAGAAGTAACTGATATAAATAAAAATAATGAGTCGAGCAATTTATTGCAAAAAACCTCTATGATGAAACACCTAACCTCGACAAGACAATCATAATTTTTATTCTGAGTAAAATGCATTTGAAATAATATAGGTATTTTTTTGTAACAAAATATTACATTCATATTTAATTAATAAATAGATATTATAACAAGCTGATGTGCGACTCCACCTATCGGTGGACGCCGCAACATCAAGGTCGTCTGCTACTCAAACAAAGGACACTGTTGTTACTCGAATAACTAGGTTATTACAGAAGTAACGGTCCAAGTCAATACGCAGACTCCTACAGTTAAGCTGTGAACCAAATAAAATTTGAAACACACGCTCGACATTGCATTAAACGCTCACCTCCGCAGACTAACGTTAGTTTCTGGGCGATTAACCCGTCGTCAGTACGGCTGCTGTGAGCGATCAATGCAAATCGAGCCTGTTGTGTTATTGCCAAGACGGCAGTGCATATAACAAGCTGATGTGCGACTCCACCTATCGGTGGAAGCCGCAACATCAAGGTCGTCTGCTATTCAAACAAACGGTTACTAAACGATCCACGTCGGAAGAAAAACAAACCTTGTGATATCTTTATGTTAACCAAAAAAACTTACAATTTTAGGTTTGAAGGGAGGTTGAATTTCGCGATTTTCGATTTTTTCCCAATCGATCCGTCTAAAAAAAGCATGTCCTCTAATGTCTTCTTCACCGTGTGCGCCGCAACCGAGTCTTTTGTTGGGATTCTTCGTCAACAACTAAAAATCGAAAATATAAACTTGCCCATCAAAAAAAATCGACTGCAGTTACCCCTTTGCAAACGTCCTTGGCTTCCTTCGACAAACTTTTCGGATAACTCACGTTGTGATCGGTGATCGCCGCAAATAGTTCTTCTTCGTCTTCGCCGTCGAACGGCGGCTGCCCGACCAACATTTCGTAAAGTAAAACTCCGTACGCCCACCAATCTACGGATTTTCCGTACGGTTGGTACAAGATGATCTCCGGCGCGATGTAATCGGGGGTGCCGCAGAAAGTTTTCGTGGTTTTGTCTCCCGTGATGCCTTCTTTGCACATTCCAAAATCGGCGATTTTTATGTGCCCGTCCTGATCTAACATGACGTTGTCCAGTTTCAAGTCGCGATAGACTATTCCCTGCGTGTGAAGGAAGAAAAGACCTATTGCGATCTCAGCAGAATAGAATCTAAAAATTGGATGTTAAAACGCGACTAAGTGTATAAATCGTAACGTACACCGCAACAGGTTCTTTGAATTTCCCACACTGTTGAATTTGGAACATTAAGTCGCCGCCGTTTACATATTCCATAACAAAATATAATCTATCCTACAAATAAAATATGATTAAAAATTCCACAGTCGTTGCCGTTAAAGATTAGCCCTACGTCATTAAGTGATTTTTATGTAAAGAAATGAGGTAGGGAAGTGTGGTTTTTCGTTGATAGTCGGATGTGTCGAGACATTATTACGCTCCGTTAGTTTATTGGAACGTTTGGCGCCCAACGTGGGGCAACATTAGTGTGGAAAACTGTATACGGACTCTTTGCCCGCCACAAAGAAAAATGTTAAGCGATATATTTATAAAACCATACTGTGACCGGAGCAAGAACGTATGCCCACAAAGATAATTATAAAAAAAATCGAAAAATTATCGTCTTTCTTGAATTCTCTCTTGAGTCCCATCCTCGTCGTTTTTGCAGATTTAAATTTAGGGTAAGGTCATCACTTCATAAAATATTTGTATACATTTTTCGTCGATAAGCCTTTAAATCTATGTAGTGCAATTTTTAATAGTAAAGAGTTTATAAAAAAAAAAAAATAAAATAAAAATATGTGTGTGCTTACCATTGTTTGAAAACAGGAATGTAATTGAACTAGGAATGGTGGTTTATTGGATAAAGCGAGTGCTCTTTTCTCAACCATGGTACATTCAACGTCGTCGTCTTGTATAATAATGTCTTTTTTCAAAATTTTAATCGCATACAATTCATCCGTGCCCTTTCTTTCAGCCAGCATGACCTAAAACACAAAATTAAAAACTGTCCCACATTCGCGCCACACATACGTACCTTTCCAAACGAACCTTTTCCCAACACCATTAAAAAATTAAAATCAGTCGCCCTGATGACGTCTTTTCTACCCATGTTGTGAGGAACGTCTTTATCGGCGATTAAGGAAGGCTTTTTACTTATTGAGGTTTTCTACGAAATCGAGATGCAAAAAAACCCGGAAACGTAATTAATTTAACTTACACGCATTTGCGTTTTGATCTGCGCGAGATCCACTCCCTCTTCCGGCACAGGAACGTTGTAAAACTCACCCTCTTCTTGAGTGAGCAGCTTGAACCAACCGTTAGCCGGGGATTTGATAATTTCGGAAATGCCGAAAGACAAAGACCCCATGAAATCGTTGCGCGATGTCCTGTCCCAATCCCACACTTCGATCAACAATCGACGGTCTTTATCTTCAGGTTTTAAATCACTGGAATCGGTTGGAAAATCAAAATTCAAGAACTGCAGGTTTAGCGGATTTGGGTTTGTCTTACAATATCAACGTTTCATTCCACACCGGATTCAGACTGGCACGGATCGTTTTTGTTTTCTTCTTGACGTTATCGGAATCTGGAATTAATTTAAGCTTGACGTATGGATCGCTGTATCCGTTCGGATCCATTGGAATCATGTTGCGTCCTTGGATGACTGGAAACGCATCAATCATATTGTTAAGTGGCTTTTCAACAGTTATGTACGAATACTCGCAACAACATTGTAATTTTGAACACGAAACGAATAATGAACTGCATTTGATAATAATGGACAGCCAAAAGTAAAGAGGATTCGAGAGTTCGGAAACCACCTCTACCTCCTGACATAACGCATGCGTATAATTTTTTTAAATAAAAGGTTTTTACATTGACCTATACCTTTGATCTTAGTCCCTAATCTTTGACCTTTGACTTTAAAATCCTCGATTTTTTTTATGTCGCTTCCGGTTAAACCGGAAGTTTGGCATATTCATCTGGTGGAAAAAGTTTTCATCAACTTCGACTTATCACTTGTCGCTTAATATTAAACCGGAAGATAGACTTATTCATTTGGTGGGAGACGTTTTCAGCAATGACAACCTAGCACCTGTCGCTTCCGGTTATGCCGGAAGTTTGACTTACTCACCCGGTGAAAGAAGTTTTCAGCAACGACACCTAGCATCTGGCCCGAGAATATAACCTTAATCTAAACGAAGAGGTTTCTGGTTCGTCCAAGGACGAACTGTGTTAATATACAAAAAAGGTAATCCGTCTAACCCCGCCAATTATCGTCCGATAACATGTTTTAACACTACGAAGAGAGGTGTTGGTCGGGTTAATTTGGCCTGGTTAGACTACCGAAAGCCATTTGATACGACGGGACACTCGTAGGCCACCCGTAGGCCACCCGTAATTACTCCACCTGCTCGAAGACTTAAGAATCCATCCTCAAGTAAAATCCTGCAACGAGAGATTGATGACGAGGTAAAAAATCAAATTCCAACAGGGCACAGGCAGAAAAAAATTAAGACCGAATGGATAAATCATAGGCGTGGAGTCAGTAGTCACCTTGAGCCCAATGCTGTTCTGCATAAGCATGCTTCCCATTTCAGTTAAAAAAACACGGTATATCTAGTGGATCCCCGCAGGCAGAGAACGCATAAGGTCACTCAATGTACTCAAAACCTACGCGACCTCCGAAAAGGTACCCAAAAACTTCGCCCGGTTTTCTTCGAATATACCCGTGACATCGGAATGGAACTCGGTATCCTCAGCCACTCTATATAAAGAAAGGAAGATCTTTCAGTATAGCAGAGGACGTGGAGGTGGCTGATAGAATAGCATTGCACCGTTTAAATCCAGATGAATGGGCCAGTTATCCGAGCTCTGAAGGATATTCTCAGGACGTGAAGGCGCTGAAAAAGATCTATCCCACGGAGCTAAGTGTAAAAAAAATAAGGTAGCGGATACCAACACCTCCGTTGCCGCTATCCCGACACACATTTTCGGAACAGGGAAAATACTGTGTTAATGAGTTTAAATAAAAAGGTCCGTGTCATAATGAGGAGAGAACGATCACATCATCCACGATCGTTGAAGAAACCTTGCCGGGAACCAAGGAGGGCGAGGTGTAATCACTTTAAGTCACTTAGCGAAGTCGGAGGACACTTTATTGGAGATGGTGCAGGAATAACAGCGATGGAAGCTATGTAGAACGGCGAGTGACGCAGCGGAAATGATAGGGATCTCCTTTTCAGAAAATCGACAATAAAGAAGAGATAGTCAATCCACAATGCCTATCTGGAAGGTAATTTGAAGGTGCATACTTGGAAAAATCTGCATGGGGTTCAGACTCTTTCTAAGTTGACTTTTGGGTTCTTGGCGTCTTCCATCCTCTATTAGGTCAGAGACAGAGGGCTTTTTATTAGTAGTTCAAGATGGGGTGGATCCCACCTTGCACTACAGAAAAACTGTTCTTCAGGAACGGATTACGTCCACCAGCTGTTGAGCAGAAAAGGCAACGAGGCTCACCGCCTGCAGTCAATGTGTCCCGACTAGGTATATCGACAGGCTTGATGCTGGCCTGAAGGATGTTTATTACCACCTGCGGCAAATCTAGTGTTTGGAGCCGAGAATATCGTATGAGGAAGCATATACATCGAAAGTTGTTGACCTTTCATTGTCGACGACGCGCCAACTTTCGGCCAACCGCCTGGATATATATGTCCTGGACCTAAGCAAAGAGAGCTGGTAGTCCAGAGTAGGTAATAGGGCGGTTGAGCCTGTGAAAAAAATGTAAGATGTAAGAGAGTGGCCGTCCAAATTTTAAAGCAAGCGACCTTGTCACCGACCCTTGACCTTGACCCCGAAAATGGGTATTTTTAATATCAAAAATGGTGGTGGAAAATTTAAATATGAAAAATGGTGGCGGGAAATTTGAACATGAAAAACGGCGGCGGGAACTTTAAATGTCAAAAATAGCGGATTAATAATTATAAATGGCTGCGAGATATTTGAATATGAAAACTGGCAGATTAAAAATCAAAAATGACGGGCAAAAAAAATTACAATTACAAATTACAAAATTTACCCGGATACTTCCGATCAGCAACGTTTGTGTGTGTGTCATCTGCTCGGTTTCACAAAAGGACGCACAACAGGTTGTAACACGATTTTCGCTGATGCTGCAATTTTCATTGACCCTGATGTAACAAGCCCGTAGTCTAGAATCTGACTGATTTGAATATGAAAACTGGCAGATTAAAAATCCAAAATGACTGGTGAAAAAAATTACAATCACTTCCGGTTAAAGCGGATCTAGCTGTAAATATATGATGTTGGGTGTCAAATGAAAGATCTTTTCGTTTCGATCTCAAAAATAACAAGCATTTTGAGTTACCCTGCAGAAAATAGAATCATTTTCAAGGAAGCGGAGAAGGTTGAATATCGCGAACTAATATAACTAGGTGGTCGTACTACAAGTATCGAATTACATTCGTGCCTATCATAATTGAAGTACTCGGTGGGATGTCACAATCTACTATAGATCACCTAATTACCGAATTGTGAAAAGAGGGCGCCAAACCTCAGAGGCCAAATGTAAAATTTGTTAGGTGCGTGCTTAGGGCCTGCCTTCCCCATCGACCCGATGTCGACGAAGGAGTCTTCAAGGGTTTCAGTCGGTGCGCGAGGAGTACAGGGTTCGGTGTTCACAAGCCGCCAAGCCCTTGCATCAAATAATAATAATCATACAAATTTATTTCCACAACGTACAGTATGGAAACGTTAATACAGTAAAAAATAAACAAAATAATAATAATGTACAATATTTCAAATGCAAAGTTCCTGGTTATTTTTCGTTGTTGTTGTGAGCATAGAAAAATTAACAAATGAAACTTACCTTCAACATTTAATTTATTACCGACGCAGGTAATCTTCAACTGGATACGGCCTCTGCGTTCGGTGTGGTCGCAACCGCAAAGATTCGGAACACTTTCCTGGCACCTTTTGTGCACATTCATGTCGCATGCTGTACAAATTTCTCATTACAATTTTAAGTTCGTTCGAGGTAAGCGAATATTCCGAAGCATGCGGATAAACTAACAAGTTTGGAGTTTTCTAAATTTGAAATGTGCACAAGAGATTTCTGACCGGAAATTTACCGATAGTTGAAAATTTTCATGCTGCGGGGATATAAGCGTAAGCATATAACGTATAAGGGAAAATTGCGTTACACAACAAAGCTATTCTTCATATCTTCAAATTTAGCTTATTTTTTATACTGTGTGTTTTGTAGTATTGGAATCACCTTTTAATGCGACTTCAAAAAGTACAATCTACTAAACACAGGGTATTTATTTTTATCTTTAAATTATTTTAAACGATGTGATTATTGGCGTTAAAATATAGTGTCAACATTAAGACTCAACTTAAGTTCAAATTTATTGTTAAATTTATTTATTTAATTTTATTTATTTACTTCAAATGGCAAGGATAAATTGGCTCGAGAATAACTTTCTTTAGTTTCCATCGTACATCACATTTTAATTATTTTCGTGTTTTCCACAAATTGACTTTAACTCAATGAAGCACCAGGTCGTTAACTGAAACTAATTAATATTCCAATTAGCCTATAATTGTGTTTTAATTACGCAAATTGACATTACAGATTCCATGCCACTGTCGAGGGGAAATTCAACATTTTTCTTGCGTAATGAGTATTTTATTTGAAATGTAAATCATTAATGTTGAAAAATTATTATTATATAAAAAAAATTTTTATTCGTACAAAAATCTGTAGATAAAAAAATATTCTCGCCTGTATAGTTAACGATTTTTCTTTTACTTTCTAATTATTTGAAAACTGTTACTTTGAAAATCTTCTTCCAACCTAACTTACTCCATTCCCAGCGCGAAAAATATTAAATACTTGGAATTCTTCCTTGTTTCGACTTTCTTTCAATTCTACCGTCTTAAAATTTCTACTCTTAATCATTGGAATGAATTTTTCGATCTCAAATTTCTAGTCCTTCGTCCAAGTGAGTTTTCACACTTTTTAACGGTATGTCCAATTTGAAACTATGGACTTGGGTTCAGACGAAACTGACGTAAGTCGCACAACCTTTTCCGAATTTAGTCGGACACTTCCGATCAGCAACGTTTGCGCGTGCGTCATCTGGTCGGGTTCACAAAGTGACGCACAACAGGTTGTAACACGATTTTCGCTGATGTTACAATTTTCATTGACCCCGATGTAACAAGCCGATAGTCTACAATCTGAATAATGCGTATGACAAAGCAAGAGCAGATGACGCTTGCGCAAACGTTGCTGATCGAAAATGTTCGAGCTGTTCAAGTTTAACAGGAGCTGTTCAATGTTGTTCGAAATCTGTTGGAAAGATGCCTGTCATTTTGTTAGTGTCTCAGTCAGTCTGTTTGTGTGTCTCTCTGTCTATCTATCTACTTGTTCGCCTTTACTGCTGTCTGTTGAGTTGATGTGTGTTCAAAGACATAGGTTGGCTAGGATTCATGGACGCGATAATCATGGGTCGAAAGTGAAGAGTCAAGGTCACGTGACCACGCCATAAAATTTGGGACCACGCCCTCAAATTTGGATGTGGCCCGGCAACAATAAAGTTACTTCCGCTTCCCAGAATCAACCTCCCTATTACGTACGGTCAATGCTGGAAATTGAGTAAGTTAGGTTGGAAGAAGACTGTACAGAAAAAATCTTAAATGGCGAGGTTGAGTGAAGTAACTAACGTTCATTGGATGTGGAAGTGGAAAACCGTTGGGTTTAGTAGTGGAGTGTTTTTGGGATTGGATGAAGATGCAAATGCGTTCTCCCATTTAAAAAAATGTACACCACATTTTTTGAAAATACACATGAAAAATGTGAAGATTTTTCGAAGACGAGAATGTATATAACATTTCATCTTAATGAGGAAAAATTCGAGATTTTTCTCCAATGCTATTCTCTCAATTAAACCTTTATGTCTATTTGTATTTTGGGAAATACAGGGAAATGAAAAGAAGTGACCTTTGCGCATGCGTCATCTGCTCGGTACCATGACATAGGGACGCACAACAGGTTGTAACACGATTTTCGCTAATGATGCAATTTTCTTTGACCCTGATGTAACAAGCCGGTAGCCTAGAATTTGAACAATGTGTATGACAAAGTAAGAGCTTATGACGCATGCGCAAACGTTGCGTTGCGGAAATGCTCGAGTAAATTTGGGAAAGCTTGAGAAAGACGAGAATGTATATAACATTTCTTCATATAATCCCATTGAGGAAAAATTCTATATTTTTTCCAATACTATCGTTTCAGATATTTTTTAATTTTTATTTCTATTTGTCCACTTTTGGGAAATATGGGAAAAATGTAAAGAAGTGACGTTGAATGGAAACGTTTCTTTGAGTATTGAGATTTAATAATTTTTCAATTTTTTCCAATTTCCTGTGCATTTCCATTAAGAAAGCTTATAGAAAATTTAAGACATTTTAGTTTTCTTTCGCACAGAGTTAGAAATATTTCTTCAAAATCTGGTGGGGGGGGGGGATTTAGAAATTTCAAATTATTCAACTTTATGTTTGAAGGGCACAATTTTATTTCTTTCAATTAAAAACCATCAAAAACATTCAATATACTCTCAGGTTTGTCCATAAACTTAATACAGATCACAGCCTCACGGCAAAGCGTAAAATTTAAAAATAAATTGAGTCTTGTTGCGCACTGTTTGTTTTTTTGACTGAAGGGTGCACACGCTTGAACGACAAATAAAAATAGAAGAGGGGACTCGCCAATAATCGATTCTTGCGAAGTTGACTTTAATCGGCGGACATGATTCTATATCAGTGTGACGTGATACAACTAATGAGTTATATACCTGCGGCATTATCCTGCAAAGCTTGTTCCAGTCTGGAACGTCAGCAAATCCGCTATCCACACGAGAGTAGTAGAGATCATCGCACAATCGGACGAGTTTAAAGATTTCATCTGGAATGTTTACAATTATAAGGTGAGACGTCACAGTTAAATGGATCCCCCCTTCCATTTTAATGTATTAGCAATGTTAGTAACGTCTTCGATTGCTGTATGGAATCTTCATGTTGTAGATTTCATTCTGACTGTATACAAGCCACAATTTCATCATTTCGACAATTGGTAATTTTTCTTATACAAAAGACACAAAAATACTTAAAATCAAAATGTCCGCACAATGAAGAAAATAAATTTGAAACGTTGCAAATTGTTCGTGCTGTACAGTTATTTTTAGACTTTTAATAGACGCACAATTTTAACACATTTAAGAGATGTGTTTCAAAATATCTTCAATATTAACACGAATTCTGAACGAGGACGTTGTATAAGAATTAAGTATTGATATGTTGGATATTTGGATTTTGTATAATTTTTTTTGGATTTATATACTAATTACAAACCTAAAATCCAAATGAGCATAATATATTTAAGTATAAGTCGTGAACGTTTTATTAACATTTACATTAGTGGTAAAATTATTTATACAGGTTGATTCTGAAATAACAGGCTCGATTTGCATTAATCACTTACAGCAGCCGTACTGACGACGGGTTAAACGCCCAGAAATTAACGGTAGTCTGCGGAGGTGAGCGTTCAATCCAAGTAAAGCGTGAGTATCAAATCTAAAGGTATCAATAGTTTAACAGGTAATAGCTGACCTTGGCCTGAACCCAAATTCAACAAAAAGGTCGTTTATTCATTTTAAATTTTCGGAAAATATAATTTCTTTATATGAACATTTGGTTCTAAGTGGACCGTACTTAGAACCAAATGTTCATATAAAGAAATTATATTTTCCGAAAATTTAAAATGAATAAACGACCTTTTTGTTGAATTTGGGTTCAGGCCAAGGTCAGCTATCATCTGTTAGTGGTAGCCAGTATAACGTGCGTCGTGTTGAAAATTAGACGTGTTGAAATGCCGTTTCTGAAATAGGTATCAATATTTTAACAAGTGATGGCTAATCTTAGCCGAAATTATGTTAAAAAAAATTGGTTTGAGCAAAATTTAAAAATAATTCCCTCGTCGCTTTTAATGTTATAATTTGACGTGGTTGGAAGAAAGGAATTGGAAACTCATAAAAGAGAAACTACCAAACAATTTTAATTGGAAGTGCCAGGGAGCAAAATAGGAGAAAAGGTGAAGGCAAAAGGACGAAAGATAACGGATGTGAGAAAAGGATTCGACGAGAGGGAGACGGAGAGGAAAGTGGACAAGAAGGGCTGCAGGTGAGGGAGGTGAAGTGGGCAGAAAAATAATGGAAGTTTCTAGTAATACTGATAGAAACGATGAAGGGAGCGACGCAGAAAATAATAATAGTGGGAAAAGGGAGAGAAGACACACGGTTCGACGCAGCCTGTGAACGACAGGAAAAAAAATAAGAGAGAAAATGAAGGGATGCATGGGAGAGGGAGGGAGAATGGAAAGCGTACGCGTAGAAAAAGAAGGAATACAAAGAGCTATGGCAAGCGAGCTATCACAAGAGAAGAAACTGGGAGTTAAGAGAGGTAGTAAAGGCATTAAAAAACGAGTTGAGATATGGGAATATATTAGGAAGAGGAAAACAAGGAGAAGGGGGGCGGAGGAAGCAATAAAATCAAAAGATAGGAGGAAATACTTCAAAGATTTATTGGGGAGAAATGGAGGAGGAACAGGAGGGAGTGTACAGGGGAAAGAACGGGAAATGTAACAGATGAACATAAAAATAATATGTGTATGCCAATAACGGTCTCTTTTTTGTTACAATTTGTTTCGTTCAATTCAAGTGCCATAAAATAGGAATAACAAAAAAAATCCATCCAAGTGTGTTAATAAAACTACACTTCAATTTTCAAGTCCATTGAGTATTAATAATAAAATAGTTTGCGGAAATGAGGGAATAGGATCACCACTCAGTTGAGATGGATATGTTGGTAAATGCAGAAAATAGAAAAGAGAAGAAAAATAATAAAGAAAAAATCAAAGTTATAAGTTAAAAAATAAGCACAAATATAGCAAGACGCCATAAACAGATTATGAGAACAAGAAATATAAGAATACGAATCGAAAATAAAGGGAATCAACAAACATAAAAAGATAATGTTAAATGTTATCTTCAAACGAAAACAAAAGAAAACTACGATACAAAAAACATTAGAGCTGAAATTAAACAGATGGTCAAGGTAGTATTGGAAGAATTTGGTTTCAAGTTGAAGGAATTATACAGAAAAAATATCAAAGATAGGAAATATATTAACAGAAGAAATATACGTAATAGAAAGAAGGAAACAATAATTTGAAGAGTTAACAGAAATGGGACATAAGGAAGAAAACTGAAATTATGAATTATATACTTATAAAGGGAAAGAGACGAAAGAAGCACGGAAACCAATGAAAAAGCAAAAGAAACAGAAAATATATGAGAAATTAGAAATTTGAATGGGGTAAGTGTTATCATTTCCTCCAAATTTCCCTTTTCGACTGTACATTATTTTCCTAAAAATTGTATAGTTTTATCACATCACCATGATATGTTTTCCCATCGCAGAAACTGATATAATACTTATAACACAAACATATCAAGAAAGAAGATGAATATGAAAGATGGAATGTAGATCCACATAAAAAATTGGGAAAATATTTTGCAAATTTATAAGGAAAAAGAGAGGAAAGAAGGATAGAAAGCAATGAAAAAACAGACGAAATTGAAAATATGTGAGCAACTAGAAAATGTAATAGAAAAATGAAATGGTGTAATTTTTACTGTTTCTTATTTTTTTTCCAAGTTTCCCTTTTTTGACATTATTTTTCATTTTTTTTTCATTATTCATATTCCCATGATATACAGGTCATTCTGAAAT
>JAFFZR010000005.1:0-32905 GCA_018397195.1 Lethrus apterus
ACATCTGGTGAGCGAGGTGCGCGTCGTTACGAACTCGTCGGGCAATTTCGTTGTTATTTTTTGTATTCTGTAGATTATTTCGACGCCTTATATTTAAATGAACGAAAAAGGCTTCGAACATTAAATTAATACGCGAAGGCATTCATCTGATAGGGTGCTTTGAATGCTAACGAACTCCAAAAGGTAATTACCAAACGATTAGGTGTTGAATAATGAGGCATCATCAATGGAGCTGCGATTTTTTTAGCGTCGCTATGGATTTTAGATTTTAGTTACGATCATTCAAAATCCAACTTTACATTAACCTATCACATACAGCCCGTAAATTCCGCACCATCGTGCAATCGCTCAACTATGCGCCATTATAAATGCAAAACTCGAAGTTCCGACGCCTTAAAACTTCATCTTCGACGTCACACTTAAATATATTGGTTAATAAAGTACGTGTCGTTTTAAAAGCGTCGCGAGGTAAACAGCCCGTCGTAATTTATGCGTCCTCGCCGAGTGGATTTAATCCAACGTCGGAATCGTCAATGCGAACGACACGGGAACAAATCGATAATACGTTTACGGACGGAATCGTGCGGTTTCCGCCTCCAAATTGCTTTTGTGGGATGTACGGTTGAATGGGTTTAACGTCCGAGGCGATGATCGGTTAATGAAACAATAGAAACGCACAGACCTCATCAGTTTGTGCGAAACGTGATTCGAGGTACAGTTGTTGTCAAATTAAATGAGACAAGCCCGGTTGACGGCTTGTCTTATTTAATTTGACAAAAACTGTACGTGTCATCGAATCGAATAGTTGTTCATCGCAGACAAATGTCGAGTAGCTTCGACGTTTCGCCGTTTTTTTTTCCCCATAAATAAAAACCATTTTTTTCGTTAGTAGAAACCCCCAGTTCTACACATTGTACTTATTATTTATTTATTTGGGGCATGTGTGCGAGCCCGCTGATCGTGTTTACGTAATTTATTCAAAATTAAATAGGCAACAAAATTTTATTGACTGTCCAACACATGGGATAATAATAACAATAATAATAATAACGTCATTCGTATATCTGTATCAAATCATAAAAATGAACATTATATAAAGAAATTCGAAATTGGTAAGCGAATTCGTGGCACACTTTGATATTTAAATAAAAAATTAATTAAATGATTGATTGAACTTCTCGGTTGGCGACATTGTCTTTGATTGAATAATAAATAAATAATGACGACCATAACATTCCTGAATTTTGTAAAAAGAAGTCGTGGTTTCAATTTTGTCATGCACTTATGACTCAAAAAATATAGTGAAGAGGCCCAAAACGTCGAAACCGGTCTCGACGAAACATTGATTCAAGAGCTATTTTTCCAAACAATAAAGAAACTGGAAATGGGGCCATTATGGTCACCTAATTAATGACACGATACGCACGGAGAAAGTTGTATAACTACATTATGTTGTAACATCTTCTCGTTGCTTTATATAAATATTCGACGAGTCGAACAACATTCTTGTAATTCGTCAGGGTTTGCACAAAAAGACAAACAGATTAGTTTTAATTCAGTGCATGTAAATTACAAACAACAGTGACCTTAAAGTTGAACCTTGGGGACGCCGTTTGGGTGAATTGTTTGAATTTAGACATTAAACTTGTAAAGACATCTAACGATACAAAATGTCAAGCGGACCGATAATCAGAAAAAAATAATTAGCATGTAGACAGTAAAGTTACTCTGAATGAGGTTGGCTGACTTTGTCATTAAAAACGGCCAAACTGAAGAACAAAATAGTCAGAATGTAAAAAAAACATTAATTTTTTTGAATGTATTTTAGCCAGTGAAGTTTAGACATTTATTGTACATCAGGGTTATTACCCATCATCATGCCGGCTCGTCGAGTTACCAAACTTGTGCAAATTTCTGCAGTTGTAGTCGATACGCATCGTTTTATATGACGTTTATTGACAAAAATAATCATTATTATTATCATTATTATCGAAAGAACATAGCAGCAGTGACGGATCCAGGCATAGAGTGCCGGGATGTGAAACTAAGTATGTTTTTTGAAATCTCGACTGTCAAAAATCTCCTAATTGTGCAATCTGTCAAAATAATTAAATATTGTAACTTATTATAAAAAAAAAAATGCATCAACAGAAATTTAAGAAAATCCAAAATTGTTAACTTTTAAACATGTGTCAATTTAAAAATAAACATAGAATCTTTTAAAATAAACACTAATGGTTAATAATAAACAATTTCATTGAAATAATAATATATAT
Organism: Lethrus apterus; assembly: GCA_018397195.1. Classification (NCBI taxonomy): domain Eukaryota; kingdom Metazoa; phylum Arthropoda; class Insecta; order Coleoptera; family Geotrupidae; genus Lethrus; species Lethrus apterus. The sequence goes on from JAFFZR010000005.1 coordinate 2,277, forward strand.
TTTATATTAATAATAATAATATGTAATAATAACAAAGATGATGAAACTAACTCAACTCAATTTAGCACTGAAAAATATATAAATTATTCCTCCATCAAGGTAAACTGTGACCATAATTAATAATAATAATAATTGTATTGGGTTGGATTTCCTCTGCCTTTTTTCTAAGTGAAATTCATGTGAGATTCGCGCAGCAAATTTAATAATTCGCTTCGCGCGCTACCAAATCCAAACAAATAGAAATCCGTGATTTATCGCGGGGCTCAGAACCGTCACCGCTACGATATATCCGACGATATTTTACTTTTGCAGGCGGAAGCGGCCCTGATGTACGATTCCGTGTTCGTCTTCGCCATCGGCCTGCAGACGCTCGAGCAGTCGCACACCCTCAAGTTGTCGAATGTGTCGTGCGATCGCGAGCAGCCCTGGGACGGCGGACTCAGCCTTATAAATTACATCAACGCGGTGAGTACCTACCGATTGGATTACGAAATGTTTTTAAATTTTCGATTTGTGCGCGACTTAATGACTCAATGACACAACTGTTAATTATAGCTAATTTATCAACTGAACCAAAAAAAAATTCTTTCCTACGTTCATGTGTAATTATAATAAACCGTCCAATTTTGTGTTGCTGAAAATATCAGATTCGGGAATAAATCTAATCCACATAAAAATCGATCGAAACTATTCGACTTTATAGTGGCGACAATTTGAAATGTGTATTTTTAATTTAATAAATATTTTATATTTTGGGCTTTACAGAATTGCAAATTGTGCTTTGTTATTAGATGTTATTTTGGGATTTTCATCTCAATTCGGAGATGCTTCATTTATACTCTTTTCCATAAAAAAAAATTATGGGCAAAATTGGTTTGTCCAACGCTTCGTGTAAAACTTCGTTTTCTCGAGTCGTTAGAGTGGACTCGCTATTTCGTACTCCGTTGAGAATTGAATCCACGCATTCCTTCTCGGTGAGCCGGACGACTCGAACAGATTCTCCAATTAATTTTTCAATTTGATCGTCATTCTTAAAGATGGTATTACTTTTACAGTCGGCCGCTGTTAATCTTCATTTAATTGAGGATAGTCGTCGAAGCTAATTGATTTTTTTGTTTGTTTCGTATTGCGGAAATTGGAAATAAAGCCGTCGAAATTGGTCCTGCACGTCAAAAGTTTTGCATAAACTGGGTTGGAATGAAGAGAGGAAGAGTCTTTAAAACAAACATGAGTCGTTCCTTTTCCATTCCATTTTCATTTTCCTCCAGTTTTCTTATTACAAATTGTTAGTATTTCTTAGTAAATCTCGTCGTGTTTCTTCGAAAATATTTCTACTTTTTGTCTATATTTTAACTAATATTTGCTTTTTTAGTTTTTGTATGTGCGTTACTCGTTCCTCTTGCTTGTGTCAATTACTTCTCTCCTGTATCCCGCAATTTTGTTATTTTTTTGTTTTATTTTTTTCTTCTTGATGCTTTGCCTTATTCTTATTATTATTGCCCGTATATCTCATTACGTGTTTGCTTATTTATATTTTTTGCTCCTTATTCCTCAATTTTGTGGTATTTTTTCGTTAATAGTTGTTTTTATCATTTGTACGCTAGGTGGCCTGTGTTCAAATGGGTCATACTCACGTCTATGGACGCCACTCATTCAGCGTTAGTTTACGGTGGTCTTTTCAGTTTAATATTTCACGCCACGCTCGAATGCCCTCGAGCACTACGAAGTGTGTGTGCGTTGAAATTGCACAAACTCGCTTGGAAGTATTGTCCTCGAGCGAAACACTCGACGTGCAGTTTATTCATAACCGCGGCGCCGGATGTAAAGACGTTGCGTTTGTCGTTGCGCTTACGATTTAATTACCTTCGTTTCATATGCGCCGTTCCTTGGTTTGCTCAGTTTTTTTGTTTTCCTTTTATAAAAGAATTTTTAATTTTAATGTGTCCGCAGATCGTTAGACGCACGTAGACTCTTAAGCCGGCCATTCACTATACGAACCCAGACCCGACTCCCAACCGAAATCCGACACACGACTCCATACACCAAGCGAGGTGCGACTTGTCAGTCATTACCATTCATTTGCGGATCGGTCGACGGACAAGTCGGGACGGACCAATCCGTCGGGCCGATCCGATAATGAATGGCCGGCTGATAAGAACATATTACTATACAGTGTGTTCAAACACCTAGCAACACTGCTTTCTATGGCGTCTAGATTGTCTAGAAATGGCTGCGTGTATACGTAGCATGATGAAGTATCGAATTTCTTGGTAAATCGTTCCTGTTGTTGCAGGTGGAGTTCAAGGGTCTCAGCGGACCGATAGAATTCAAAGAAGGCAGACGCATCCAGTTCAAGTTGGACCTGTTGAAGTTGAAGCAGCACGCCATAGTGAAGGTCGGCGAGTGGAACCCAGGGGCAGGGGTCAACATCACCGATCGGGCCGCCTTCTTCGACGCGGGAACGATGAACGTGACGCTCGTCGTGACGACGATTCTGGTAGGGCGCGTTCGCGATTAAATTTTGCATGTGGCGCGGTCGAGCGCATGACGGGTCGCTTTTGCTTGCTTGCAGGAAGTGCCGTACGTGATGATGCATTTCGGTAAGAATTTCACGGGAAACGGTAGATTTTACGGATTTTGCGTCGACGTTTTAGAGCGCATCTCGAAAGATGTCGGTTTTAACTACCTGTTGGATCTGGTGCCGGACAGAAAGTACGGCGTGAGGAATCCCCTCACCGGCGAATGGAATGGCATGGTGCAACAGCTCGTCTCGCATGTACGAGTACTTTTTATTTATTATTTAATCGCGTACGCGCGGGCGTTTAGTCCGGCTGTTTTAAAATAGGTACGAGTAGTTTTTGTTTGGTAGCAATTAGACAACTTGATTAAATAATGATGCTTGTGCTTTTAATATGCATCGATAACACCATCACGATATACAGGGTGTTTCACTGGCAGGGAATAACTCGTAAACAGTGACAATTTCTACAAATTGTTGTAGGATTATGATTGGTCTATAAATTAAAATTATTGGTATGTATACAGGGTGTTTCGTAACTGTGGTATAGACTTTTAGGGCTATCTTTTTTGTTCATAAATATACAATAATATTGGGGGTATTGTAATTAAAAAAACATCCCGTATACATACCGATAATTTTAAATTATAGACCAATCAGAATCCTACAACTATTTGAAGAAACTTTTTTTCTATCTGTCACTGTTTACGAGTTTTTGAGGAATTCCCTGCCAGTGAAACATCCTGTATATAGATTGGACAAAATAAACGATCGTACTTCGATTAATACCACGGCAATGTGCGATCTTTTGCGAAAGGTACGGTTTTGCTCGCCCCTCGACCCAAAACTTCTACATTTTCCGCCGTGCATGCACTCAGAAATTATCCATCCGTCCTAACCTCGATTGCACCAATAGGAGCAACCGTACGTAATGCTGAGACCCCCATCCAACCTTTCCGGAAACGCCCGCTACGAAGGCTTCTGCATAGATCTGCTCAAAGGTATAGCTTCGATGGTAGGATTTGAGTATCGCATCGAGCTCGTCCCCGACGGTAAATACGGCGCCATCGATTTGGAAACGGGAGAATGGAACGGCATCGTCAGACAGCTCATGGACAAGGTTTGTGAAATTTCAATTTATAATGTGCAGGTGCTGATTATTTTATCTGAACATTTTCAACGTAAATTACTCCAATTTTTATTCGTGGAATTCATGTTGCAGATTATTTTAAAAACTCCGTTCGTAAATTGTTTAAATAACAATTACGGATAATCTAACAATGTACGTTATAAAGGACGATTAAAGTGTGAATGAATACTCGTGTTTCCATGGCCAACTGTGCCGAACTATCAATTTGAACGAAAACTGTCATTTTTGTGTCATCTGTTTCTGTGCCGATTTGAAACAATCGGTCGCGCGTTTCGAAACAACGGTTTCGCGACAGTTAACGTCGTTAGGCCGTCACGCGCGAACTAAACCAATTTGTTCACGAACCACAGTGTGAATTTAAAATTAATTAATTCCGACGTGACAACTTCAAAGCCGAACCCGACATCGTACATTCGATAGGTACTAATTATTTATTTATCAAATCGCACGTTAATTATCGACGTCGACTGTTTATTATTTCCGATTTATTGAATTTAAATTTGACACTTTTTGTTTGTTAATGATGAATTCCGTGTATTTTTGAAGCCTTTTGAGACAAGATCGTTTGCTTGGCCGCATATTGGCCCTTCTTTGAAATCCGCAAAAACGTCAGCTTAATTGGATTTTTTACAATTTGTCTGTTCGACGAAGCGAAACTATCCATAATAACTAGTTCAAATAGCCCTCTATATGTGTACGACTGCTCGTAAAAATGCATTTTAAACGGGAAAACACATTTAAATGTTGAACATCAGAGTCGTTCGATGTCAATTACGAGGACACGAATATGAAGTCGCAAATATTCGAAATGGAAAGCAATTAAGCTGCAGTATTTGCCCCGGAAGTTAATTTCCTCGATTCGCATGCGAGAAACGTCGACTGATTTTGTGTGTCGGAGGTCGTTCGGAAAACTAATTACTTATGACCTATGACCGCGGTGTATAACCAGAGGACGAGGCACCAGGATGTCCCCACCGCCCTGCGACACATGCTTTATATACTTTACCCTTTGGTGGCTTTTCAAAGTTAGTTTCTTGACAAGTACTACTCTCAGGTACTTGATCTCTTTAGATAGGGTAAGTTGAGTTTCTTTTAACTTGGGTAGGATCATAGTTCCGAGCTTTCTTTTCCTCGTGAACAGGAAATTATTGAAGTTTGAAATTGGTAGATGATTTTTATAAAAATACATGTCTCGAACTATAATCATCTTTAAGATAGCTCTGTCTTGGTGGAATTTGGATAACGCTTATGGATACGGCATACAAAATGTGTGAAGTCGAGATTGCAAAAATAGTAAAATCTCTTGTCTACCACGTGACCACCCACCGATCTATAATTGATTCAAAAAATATCGGGAAATTTAAAATTAACAGCTTTGGAACAGCATCTTTAATAGCTTTACACTCCTATTTAGTGAATGGCCTATCCGGTTGAGCTGTCAGTAGAGGGTATTAGCCGAAAGTGCCAACCCAACCTTTAAATTTTGACCTATACCCTTGACCTTGACATATCCCTTTGACCTTTGGCCCTTGAGCTCGTGATCGTCGCGTACATGAATCCTAGCCAACCTACGCCTTTGTACACACATCAACTCAACAAACAGCAGTACAGATAGGCAAACAGACCAGCTTTGAACAGCTCCTGAACAGACCCTGTTAAACTTGAACAGTGAGAAACACCTTTTAAGCAACTTTTAACAGCTTCTGAACGGGCCTGTTAAATGTGAACGTATCCTATTATACTTGAACAGCTAGGAACGGGGGCCAAAGGTTAAAATCAACGGTCAAAGGTTAAGGTCACGGTCAAAGGCCAATGACAAAGGATAGGTTGGCACCTTTTATTTAAAAAAATTACGCATGCGCAATGCCGGGAGGAAGACGTGGGCTCCGAATGGGCTAATAACCTCTACTGCTGTCTTATTTGTGTTAACAGCTTTGAATATCTTTTAAACAGTTTCCTATCCAAGCCTGTTTACGCTCAAAAACGCCACTCGGCAAATTTCCCGACAATTTTTCAACCAATCGCAGAACAATAACAGGTTGCGTCAGCAAAAAACAATCTACCTATACTAAATTCAAACAAACGAGTTTTATGCCAACTTAACAAAATGAACGCTTTACTTCTCGTGGATGTATCATCGTACATGAAACGTTTGTCATCGATTACGGGTACAATTGCATTTTTCCTCCTCTTCGCTTTCACTCGATTCGCTTTCGGAGGATTCCGACGACGATTCTTTCCCCTCGTCATGGGGACACGGAGTACAAGAACATGGCTTCGGGGGCACGTCGTCTCTAGCGTTGGTATCGGCCAATTTCCTATTCTTGCCGCATGGACACGGATTGTCGACTATCGTGACCTGTTTAGGCTTGCATTCGCATATTTTCGATGAGGGTTCATCGGTTTTTCCCATTCGGGTTTCTTCGGATCCGTCGCATTCACAACGCGCTTCTTCGCATATTGCGCATTTACATATGGGTTCCGGGTCCGGAAGGATGTTGCCCGACCTTTGCGTCGCCGAGAAGGCCGCCGTGCAAATTTCACAGTCACATATGCGTTGGTCCGTTGTTTCTGTTTCGGGAGGTGAACACATTGCGCAGTCGCACACGAAACCCGATTCTCCCGCCGTGCAAACGGCACACTTACATATGGGGTTTTCGGAATCCGCTTCCGTCACACAAATGTCGCATTCGCAAGAAGCGTCGGTGGTCGTCAACGCGACGCCGGCACTGCGATCTCGAATGTCCTTGACCGGTACCAGATCGACGTCGTCCTCGCCGATCGGGCAGGGATCGCACGTGCAGTTCACGTTGACTCGTTCCAGCAACGTGTCCTTGGGATGAAGCAAGTCTTCTATGAAGTTCTTCAACGCTTGATCCGGATGTTTCGAGTTCATTTGCGTCATATTGAAGGATAAATAGGCAGGCATCGTGCGTTTCAACGCCTGGAGCCGATGTCTCAGATCGCATTTTTTCACCTTCAAATCGGCGACGCGTTTTTCCTGTTTCGATATCAGCGCATTCCAAAAATCGTCCATCGCCGTGGCCATTTTTAAACACTGGGAATTTTGAGTGACTTGACAAATGTCACAAAAAAATCGAAACTGATAGATTGAAACAGATTGCGCGGCGAAACTGAAATAAATGCACGCCGGACGGATTCACGGTGCTCTAGCCCATTTGAATTCATTATAAGTCGGTGGCAATAAAAATAATTTATGCGTCCATTTCGCAAGTACCGCAATAACAACGAGTACGCAACGTACTCTGTATGTAAATTTTACTCCGCTTCGTATAATCGGGTCGATGAATCGCAACGCTCCTTCTTGTTCTTTTATGTAAGATTGCTTTTTCCTAAACAGATAGAACGAAAGAACTTTGTATTTATATTTATATATGATTGTCGATTTGTGGTCACTTCAGCGCTGATTTAATTTCACAGAAGGCGGATCTGGCCGTCGGATCGATGACCATAAATTACGCGAGGGAGAGCGTAATCGACTTCACGAAACCCTTCATGAACCTCGGCATCAGCATTTTATTTAAGGTAAGTAAACGCATTAACGGTTCGTCCGACATCGTCCTAAATCACTGACGACCTTGTCGTGTCGAACAAAATAGTCATGAGATTCCAGGAAAAAAAAAATCGTAACGAATCGACTTTCGAAATGCGTGATTTTTTTCTAAAAAAAATTGTATATAATTAGACTTTTGAATGTCAGCTACATGTTTCACATGAACTCAAAATTAAAAATAACCTAAAAACGAGGAGAAAGCAAAGAAAATGACTGTGAAAGAGTAAAAGCTTTTTACTCTAGAAGTGCGCCCATTAATTTACACGCCAATGGTGAATGCTACCGGCAACTCTTGACAAACAATTGAAACTACCCAGACATGAGAACGAGAACGAACCCAAAACCATCACACATCAAACCACGAACCAACAAGTCTACCAAACCTAAAACGCCTATTAACAGCTTGCTCTGAATCATTTTCTTTTCAATCACGCGGTATATATACTGATTCTGAATGACCGTCTGTGCCGCCTTGTGCAATTGTTGTATACCATTAATTGCGTCATAAATGACTGGACGATTTACATATTGTTCCGATGTAATATCTTCCCACCTAACTATCTGTAACCTTTATTTCAACATAAATTATTAACCGAAAATAAAAATATTTAAAAGGTTTATTAAAATAGTTTCACAATAACCGTTTAAAATGTTTTCTGTTCACAAGAAGGCATAAAAACTGCAAACGTCACTTTGACAATTACATGTCAACAATGTCAATTTGACATGCCCAACAGACAAGCAAAAAGCAGCGAATAATCAATACTATAGAATTTAAGGCCACACAGACAATCATTTAGAATCCCTCTGTATATTAATATAAAAGTCTATGTTTCTGTCATTTCTGTCATCTTTCGAAATTTTAGTTTGTAACGGGTAGAATTTTTTGTAGTATTGGTAGTAGTAACTTCAGTAGGGATAGTTACATCTTAATCAGGCTTTAAATTCCGTTCCGGACGTAACTATACATATTGTGATTTGCTGAATGTAGCCCCTATAGACGAATCGCCCCTTTATACAGGATCTTCCTTAAATAAGTACAGATATTTTAACAGGTGATAGCTGACCTTAACCCAAACCCAAACCCATTTCAATATGTGTCGCGTTGAAAATCAATTTCCTTTGGCGGGAATAACAATGTTGCAAAACAATCTTTATTGATGATAATTTGGCGTTACTGTCATATTTTACTCAAAACTTAAAAGATTTTTTCTGGCACACCCTTCAACATAGGACCGTCATTTTTGCATATTTGGGGTTGAGCTATTGTCAGCTACCACCTGTTAAAATATCTGTACTTATTTAAGGAAGACCCTGTATATGTATATATATGTAGGTACCTACAGTTAAAGAGTCGGCATTTTTCACCTTTTTAAATCCATTGGGTTTCGACATATGGATTTTCGTGTTCGGCGCGTTTTTCATGGCGACGTTTACGCTTTTCACGCTGGCGAGATTCAGCCCTTACGAATGGGTGAACCCGATGCCTTGGAAACCGACGGATTACCTCACGAACGCCTTGGACATCTCGAACAGTTTTTGGTTCGTCACGGGAACCCTGCTGCGTCAAGCTTCCGGCGTCAATCCGCAGGTACCGCGTCGTCCGGAAACGCATCTCTCAAAGCCCAATACTAAATTTTCTCGCATGAAATTTTTCGTTCGGGGTGAAATTCGTGTTAATCTGATGGAACCTAGTCTGATTCTCAGGTGCCGACGAGCCAACAAACGCGCCTCTTTTCCTTCATGAATCCACTGGCGATGGACATTTGGTTGTACGTGCTGTCCGCCTACGTCCTCGTCTCGATCACGATTTTCGTGGTGGCGCGGTTCTCCCCGTACGAGTGGCACAATCCGCATCCCTGCGACATCGAAAACGAGACGGTCGAGAATCAGTTTTCTCTGGCGAATTCGTTCTGGTTCACCATCGGAACCCTGATGCAGCAAGGTTCCGATCTCAATCCCAAGGTACCATGTATTGTAAATAAGCACTCGAAATATGTGTCAACGACAGTTTGCCCATTTTTCAGTACGTGGATGTATGATAAGCACCCAGCATGTCTGAACCGGCATCTACTTAAATGAATGATTGAGTGAATGGGTGCTTATTTATACATACATGGTACGTGCGCGTAGTTCGAATTTAGTATTGGGTTTTGTTGATGATAAATATTTGAACCTATGTTTGGATGTACGCAGCTCAATAGGTAATAGTTGTTTGTTCCTTTCCTCCATCTTGCCTAGGCATGTGTTCTCGAGGGTGGAGTTGAAATAAGGAGTTAAAAATTACCTACGAACTGCGTATTGCCGATTATAACCAAAAATACAATTGTTGCCAATTTCATGATCATGTTCTATAGGCGACATCTACAAGAATAGTGGGTGGTATTTGGTGGTTTTTCACCCTCATCATAATCTCTTCGTATACGGCCAATTTGGCGGCGTTTTTGACGGTCGAACGTATGATCACCCCAATTGAAAACGCCGAAGATCTGGCAGGTCAAACCGAGATACCCTACGGTACATTAGACAGCGGATCCACGATGACTTTTTTCAGGGTAAGTGCATTTTTCGTAAATTTTAAAAATCATACGGCGCCCGTTTCCAGGATTCGATGATAGAAACATACAAGAAAATGTGGCGCTTCATGGAAAACCGCAAGCCTTCGGTGTTCGTGCCGACGTACGAAGACGGCATCCAGAAAGTTCTGGACGGTAACTACGCTTTCCTGATGGAATCGACCATGTTGGACTACGTCGTCCAACGTGATTGTAACCTGACGCAAATCGGCGGTCTTTTGGACTCGAAAGGTTACGGCATCGCGACGCCCATGGGAAGTCCTTGGCGCGATAAAATATCCCTGGCGATCCTCGAACTTCAAGAAAAGGGGGAAATCCAAATGCTGTACGACAAATGGTGGAAGAATTCGGGCGACACGTGCACCAGAAACGAAAAGGGCAAAGAATCCAAGGCCAATTCTTTGGGCGTGGACAACATCGGCGGCGTTTTCGTCGTTTTGCTTTGCGGTTTGGCCTTCGCCGTCATAGTTGCCATTTTCGAATTTTGTTACAATTCGAAGAAGAACGCCCTAACTGAAAAGGTAAGTGATCCGATCGGTTTTCACTTAAAGTTGCTCATCTTGCGTCAGCGATCGCCAACGACGCCGCAACAGTCGCTGTGTTCGGAGATGGGAGGTGAACTGTGTTTCGCACTGAGATGTAGAGGTTCGCGTCAGCGTCCCGCTTTACGAAGGCAGTGTTCTAAATGCCTACCGGGTGTCACGTACGTACCGGCCGTTTTGGAGATACCTCCACATCCACCGCATCCGCCCAACCGCGGTCCACCATCAAACGGCCTGAAGACGCATGTCTGTCACGAAGACACTGATCTGGTAAGCGAACGCCTTTCCAACGGCCGATCATTCAAATTTGTTTCCAGAAATCCAGATTGAATATGCCGATCGAGCCGCAACACCACGTGATCGGACAGCGCCATCACCATCATACCGATTTCGAGGTCACGTAGTTTGTGCCAAATTATCACACCGACTCACGTAATAGAATCAAGTGGGGGAAGATATTTATTTTAAAAATGACGCGTGTTCCTGACAGAAAGTCGTCGATTTCTTCCGTCCTTTCAACGACTCTTTGTCTTCAACATTCTGTGCGTTATGTTGAATTTCTTGAGTCCGTATGGTGTTTTATGTACATATATTTGTAATGTGTTTCAAATAAATGGGAAACTTGTCTCTTTTAACTTAATTTATCGTAAGATTTTTTTTCTTTGTTCGAGTAATCATTATCTGTAGATTTACCCTACTAGCAGTAAACATAAGACCTTATTAGACAAAGATATATTGCTTTCCTTGGGCGTATTCATTTTTTTTTATAATTCCCACAGAAGCTCTATTTTTAAAAATATAATTCGTTCGCCAGAAAATAAATTATTATGTCATAATTACGAACAACATAAATTACTAAATTTATAGCTTCTGTGGGAACTAATATAGTATCAAGAAAAGTAAAAATGGGGGCACAGGCCACTAGTACCTTATAACCTACTCAGTGGTACGTCAATGGAGCATAGATAGCTCATAGTGGCGCCATCTAAACGTCGAGAGTATAACTACTTTCAAATTATCCATCAATTTCGTCATCTATTTGCTCATGATTATGAAGAAAACTTTATTATCAAAATTAACGTTCATATTTAAAAACAAAAACAACGGAAAACTACTTACTTTTTTAACCGATGCAACTTCAATAATAATCGAGCTACCAATGCACATTGAAAAACGACGGCTATGCAATTTTACATCCAACGAAAAAAAGTGAAAGTAATGACCTACAATCATCAGCAATAAATATACCAATCGTATAAAAAGGCAATTGGTCCAATAAGATAACTTATCAGAACGATCTGCAACTCCTTAAAAAACAACTTCATTATTATGTAGGAAAACACTCATGACGAAATCTCAACAAGTCACCAGTAAAGCAGGTTTTAAATCCACCGAGTCGAGTGTGATAAAATTAAGAAAAAGTTATTAATAAAGTGAACATATGTGTAGTCTTTAATTGTTATTTTTCCAAGGTAAGTGCAATAGCAATATGTTTACTTACTTCTGGATTCTGGAATTTACATATCCTGTGTGGTAATTAATTGCATAATAATCAAGTAAAACAAAGATTATTTCGTATTGAATAATTTTTAAATACCGTTAACTCAACAAGCTAATAAATCACAAAAAATCATAAACTTCATAAAATAAAATCTTTAATTTATATTTAAACTTTTAAAAATATCGTATGTTTACTTAGTATTATTACGTTTCCAGTCAAGAAAACAGACATGACCATAAATTCCTGGACCGAAAACTATGGCGAAGACATGTTTATGGATTTCGACATGTCACAGCTGAATACCGATCAAGCCTATCTGCAAATCTCTAAAAATAACAAGGATCTTCTTGCCCTACACGCTCTATCCAACGAATGCATAAAAGTAAGCACACATTGATCCACACATTTTTTACGTATTATATCGTTTCAGTGTCCATACGTAAAAATCTTCGAAACGTTTTCTGACAACGTAACACATATTCTGGACACAAGACATGCAAATCTTTACAGATTTCTGTCGACAAACGCAGAAGCGTCTCCAGTCGATTCCGACGAAGGGGTGATTTGCGAATTGGACGAGAATTTCGGAGAATTTGGGGTTTATACCGTGCAAATAAACGAAGGAGATTGTGTGCTGAATGTGTTGAAGGAACCGGTCAACATATATTTTCGTAAGTTTAAAAATGATTAATTGAGGATGTAGACCCCGCATACTTACATACATTATTGTAAAAAATATATTACGATGAAATATCTACAATTCTTTTAGCCATACTCACTGTATTTCTAATCTATGCCTTTCTGGCGTTGATACCCATTTTGATATTCTTGACAAAGAAATACCGCAAGAGAAATTCGAAATTCGACCAGAAACCCAAAGACATCCCATCAAATGCAAAACGGCTAAAATCACTGGACACGTTCAGAGGGTGCGTATGCCAACCCAACAAAACATCACTGAGATTTGTTTTTCTAGAATCAGCATCGTTGTGATGATCTTTGTAAATTACGGATGTGGGGATTACGCTTTATTTGATCATGCCGTGTGGAACGGTCTGCACTTGGCAGATTTGGTTTTTCCATGGTTCATGTGGATCATGGGCGTCTGTATACCGATTTCGGTCAAATCGCTCCGGAAAAGGAAAGTCCCGTTAAAAAGCGCCATCTTGAACGTCTTTAGAGTAAGTAATTACATTTCTCGAACCGTACGTTATTGCGTAGAGATCTTGCATTCTTTTCGCTTTGGGATTATTTCTGGGCGCCTCCACCAATTTAAACAAACTACGAGTGTTTGGAGTCTTACAAAGATTCGGCATTGCGTACTTCGTCGTTGCGTGTGTGTGTCTCGCCCTGTTGAAAAATCAAATTGAAGATGGCAACGCGGTAAGTCCAAAATCGTTTGCAAATCTGAGATAATTTTAAAATTTCAGCGGAACGCATTCGAAGACCTGTTACACATGAAATTTTTGTGGTTGGTTGCAATCGTATTTTTGGGGTCGCATTGCCTGATCGTTTTTCTGTTACCGGTTCCGGGTTGTCCCAAGTACGTTGGACTGAAGTTTTTTCGGGTAATTTTGTATAAATTGCAGGGGATATTTGGGACCGGGTGGTTACCACGAAAATGGAAAATTTTTCAACTGTACGGGCGGAGCGACCGGTTACGTTGACAGGTTAATATTGGGGAACCATGCGTATCGTTATCCTACGATATTGACCATTTACGAGTCGCAAGCTTTTGATCCCGAAGGCATTGTCGGTGAGTTTTTATTGCATTTTAAACTTTAAACATTACAAAATGACTTGTGTCACAGTCTGTAGCTATCCAATACTTTTGTTTTTATACATATGTAGTTGACAGTCCTGAACACAAACATAATTATTCGCTATTGTAAATTAATCTATTTAAATGATAAACCTTAACCTTACTTTGATTGACGCAAGTTTGACAATAGGCGACATGCGCATTTGACAACTCGGTGAAGGTTGGAGGAAAAACAAACCTAATCTCAGAATTAAATTGTTACTGTTCAGTACTATTTACTTTAAATTTCCCAGTGTTATAGGAATAATTAAGTGTAAGTTGTAAACTGTGGGAGTGTTCACTATCTAAACCACAGCCTAAACGTTAAAAGGCACAAGCATAAATACAGAACGTCAAATTTCATATCGCAACGAGTGTGACAATCTACGACGAACGTTTAAATTGGTAGACTTTTCTATTCGTCACTTTAAAAGCTTATCGACTCACGTTGCTCATCTTCGATATTTTAAGGCTGTTTGACATCGATATTTCAAGTTTTCATCGGCGTGCAGGCCGGCATCACCCTACTCGCGTTTAAAACGCACACTGGTCGAATCATCCGTTGGTTGTTTTGGGCCGCATTGACCGGTTTGGTGGGCGCCGCCTTGTGTGGCTTTTCCAAAGAAGGCGGTATCATTCCCATCAATAAAAATTTATGGTTGGTACAGACTAGCCGTTTTAATTTTCGAAAAACTGTGGAATTTTCAGGTCCGTGAGTTTCGTACTGGTGACTTCGAGCTTCGCCTTCGTTCTTCTCTCCGTATGCTATGTTTTGATCGACGTGAAGGGTTATTGGTCGGGGACACCTTTTAAGCATGCCGGGATGAACGCGATTATTATGTATGTCGGTCATAGTATGACGCACTCCAATTTTCCAATTCGTTGGTTTGTGGAAGGTAACGGCACGCATTTCCTTAAATTGGTGGAGAACGTCTGGGCGACTACGATGTGGATATTGGTCGCTGCGTATTTGTATTTTAAAAATATTTTTTTCAGTATATGAGGAAATAAACATGAATTATAATGAGGATTTCTAACGGAAATAATTGCAAAAGGACCACAAGAAAAATTAACTCACAATCTCAATTATATATATGTTTATATATATATAATATATTCATAATAAGAAACACAAATCAAAATATCCAGAACAATTGAAATGTAGAATCGTAACATCGTACAATAATAATAATAATAATAAACATCCTCGACGGAAGTGGTAACACAGTAACTCAAGTGGTAAGTCAGCAGTAACGCAAGGCGATCACAGATAAAACGACTGCCAAATATATAAACATGCAGAACTTTAGAAGTTTGTCCGTCGCGTAAATTGCACATTTCGATTGATATGAATTATATCAACGTTTCATTTTAATATTTATATAATGTATATTCAATTATTTAAAAACATTCAGCTAAGTCTAGACGTACTGGAACATTCACTTGTCCTGCTCAACGCCACCACCTATTCTCGTTAAAGATGCGATTCCATAGCGCAGACTGATCCCCGCTATGGAATCACTCCTTAAACAAAGTTCCCAGAAATTAACAAAGAAATCAAATACACCGGATATGTTGGATGAGAAACGAAACGATAGAGTTACTGTGCGCGCACTCCCACCGTGGAAATCCGACACAACTGCAAAGTCACATTTAAAGACTAAAAGCACCGTACATTTTTTTTTTTTTTTGATTGTCGATGTAACCCCCCCGCCCTAACCCACGCCCAACCTAAATTGGTCGCAAAATCGTTCAGTACGTTACCGGTGTATTTGAATTCTCGAATTCAAAAACTCATCAAAATGAACTGCGAGTGGTGGGCGTTTAGTCCAGTATCGAGATTATATTAAAACGGTCACCGTCCGTGACGCAGTGATAGTACTAAAGTATTAAAAGTCTAACATCCCAATACTTCAGTGCATTATTATATATAATAATAATAATAATAAGTTAGGAAGTATGAAGGCATATAGATAGTTTTCATATTTATACAATTTTAAAGTTTATTTTCAAAAAACAGAGTGTTCACGCGCGACATCTGGCGTCGATGAAGTCGCGCCAAATATCGCGCGGAAACACGAAAAGCTATTAAAAATCAAGTATAGCTATCACAAATAACTCAGCGCGCCCGGTCTTCTCTGTCCGACCGGGCTTTCGAAAGATGCTCAACATTCACAATGGTATCATGGCGGCGGATGCGGTGAAGATGCGAAGACGTCTTCTTTGGAACGTCCCCGATCGTAGATCAATTACGAACTACACACGTTTAAGAATGCAATGAAATGCACGCAGAGGATTTGCCAATCGAACACGTACGTGCAAATGTTTCAACGTGGATTGTTCTTAGCTATTTAGAAAAATGTCATTTATTGCTTAGTCATACCACAGTCTGCTCCTAACAGAACAATGTTAGATCAATTACATTAAAAAAAAAAAAAAACAAAAGTAACTTGCACACAAATCTAACCAACTTGACGTTCCCATCATATGATGATTCATACGATGTGAATATCAAGTTAGGGGCAAAAACAAATCTAAAACTATAATTTATTTTTCCTGCGAGGCAGAAACTCATGGCGCCAAATTTAAATTACGCTGTTCTGATTGGTTAATAATTGGTACGATTTAAATTCTACAAAACAGGTTATGTCAATTCTATTTAACTGTCAAACAACCTTTAATTGTTAAATTGTGTAGTTGTAATTTTAGTTATTTTTTGCGTATTGAAGAAGTTCTCTTTGTTCCTTGTTGCTTCTCTATATTCCTGCAAGTCACAAACATTTTGTCTATGTAAGTCAGGTTCTGCGTTGCAGGAAAAAATAAAGTATAGAAGTTTCTTTTTAACGAAAAATTAAAAAAAGACTTCTAGTCTAAGTGACTTTGTACATTTGAAATTAAACGACTAGAATTGAAATCGACGACTTGGACAAAACCTCGGTGTGCATTTCGGAGAAAAAGATCCAACGAAGAAAATGTCCCAAACTTTGATACATGTATTGTTTATATTAGAAGTAAATATTACTTAGATATTATGAGCTTAATCACCAACAATTATATATATTTTATAAAAAACATGACATAAGAATAAATCCCTCGAGGGGACTGTGTGTGTGTGTATATGTGTAATCAATTTGTCATTTACTTCAATAGTAAGAAAAGCTTACACATAAGATATCAAGCTATGTAGTGAGTTTTTCTCTTAATTTGTATAAAAGTCAAGGGACGTCACATTTATGAAAATTGATAAGTTTCACATCTGATTAGTTTCATTCTTTTTTTGTTTTTTTGAGATATTTCCTATTTAATTAACTATACCATAATATTATATGTATATATATTATTAGAATAAATTTACAGAATTCAATAAGATTCAATAATTATGTATTTATGTATATAATTCAAGACACTCTTGCACACAACACAAGTTCAGACATTCATACAGGGGTTCGTCGTTCAAAAAGAAAGTTATTAACACCAAATCTTTTTAATGATAAATGTTTAAATATTTTTTATGCAGAAATCAATTTTGAAATACAAACGTTTGAAACAAAAACACTGAACGGGTTATTTGTACATATATACAATTCGTCCATCAATTTAAGAAGCAAGAAGCAACGTTCCGTTTGTACGACGAGCCAAGTTATCTTAACCATCAATAGTATAACACAATTTGTACAATCGAAAAAAATAAGTACAGTTCAACCTTTCTTAATTAAATAAACACGTTTTCATATATATATTTTCTTTTTTTTTTCGTTTTTAATATATTATTAATTAGAGAGAGATAGAGAAAGAGAGAGAAAGTGGGAGATATATAAATGACGATGATGAATCTTTCAACTCCGCATACGAATTAAATATCTTTTTAAATTTAAATAAACACACATATCGAAAATGTACATGAGAAGAATGAACTCTGTTGTAATAACAATGGTCGCGATGTGGTGACGGACAGGTTATGGCACGCTTTTATATCACTCAAACACGTGCTAACAACGTTCGCGTTCGAACCTCGACGACGCCACACACACGCGCAGCACGCAACATCTACAAACAAGGGACTACTTTTCGCTTTTATCGGCTACTCTTTTCTCTAATGGACGCGATCGAAGAAAATTCGAAACGTCGGGCGTCGGGAGGGGGGGACCGCAACAACAAATACGCAACTTAAACGTGTGACATTAAGCCAGTAGATCTGGAATGTAGTAGTTCAGCAAAGATGGAGAAAAACGGCTGCATCGATTTGGGAGGAGTGGGGTGAGAAGGCGATGTGAGGTCGCGAGGCTCGAACCAAGGTTTTTGATTACTGAAGGAGAGGAAGCAGACCAGCTACTTGTTCGAAAGAATGTGAACGAGCCCGTCGTCCCAATGACAAAATGTGATTATAAGCTAAGAGAGATGTAAACATGTATAAGGGGTGAGTCGCCATCCCAACTGGACCAATCTTCTCGATCGGGCACACCTAAAATAATTTATATTAAAACAAAACGCACAATTAACAATAACAATTGAAAAAATTAAAAAGAAAACCTCTTACTTGCAGACGGACAATGTGATGGCACTAGGTAAGTGGAGCTCACGAGTGCGCGTTGGACTGGGTATGATTGTGGTCCTGCGGCGTCTCTTCTGCCGGCGATGGTGGCGCATCTTTTCGTGGCGGCATGCGTTCGTTGATCGCATCTAAGCCCTTCGCCTCCGCGAAGCTCGTAATCTTGTGATTTGGCGAGAATCCTTGTAGAGCTTAAATCGAAAAACCGATTAAATTACGTAGTAAAATTTAAGACAAAAATTTACCATTTTTGAGACTCGTTTTTCCACCTGAGAGAGCTCCCAATGGCAAAGCACCGGTAGGAGTGAGTCCTTTTAGCTGAAGAACGGATTCGGATTCCTCTCTGCAATATTAATATTTTTATAAACACACGGAACTGGCATACAATAATCACAAACCGATCACATTCAATAAATCACAAAATATAGTGTTACTACTACCAATAGTTCCACAAAAAAATACTCCCGTCACAAACTAACATTTCTATTAAATAGAAATTCTAGAAATTAATCTTTCTATTTAAAATTGTTTGCCATTAAACAAATCAACAGATAGAAACAATGCAAGGTCGACAAATTAACGAGTAGAAAAATCAATTAACAGAAATGCAGACTTTTATATTTATATACATAGATTCCAAAGAATTGTTTTTAAAAAAAATTTTTGAACGAAATTCCGCTTTTTTGCTTATCTAGTGGACTTGTCAAATTGACATTTGTTGACATATAGCTGTCAAAGTGACATTTGTAGTTTTATATCTTCTTGTGAACAGGAAACATTTTAAACGGTTATTGTGAAACTATTTTAATAAACGTGATCAAAAAGAAAATGATTCAGAGCAAGCTATAAATAAGCATTCTAAATTTGGTAGCGTTGTGATTTGACCGATCATAGAGAACCTGAAGCCCGGAGTGTCTTGACTGGTTGGATCGTGGTCTGATGTGAGAGAAGTCCTTGGGTTCGAGTCGCTCTCTTGACTGGATAGGTTCAATTGTTCGCCGTTTTGAATGTCACCCAGTGTTACCAACTTCGGGGGGTTACCCCCTAGATTTAGGAGTTTTAAAAGTATTTAGGGGTATTTTTATGGACGAAATGTTTTAAGAGCTTTTTAGAGGCGTATTTACGTACTCCTTTTTTTAACTCCTTTGTATTCCTTTTCTACCTACCTTTTGAATTTCAATTACGGAGCGCACCCAACCCATAATCACAAAATAAAATTGTTAAAAACCGACCTTCAAAACTATACAAATAAAGTATAAGTATATGGTTATTTTTGTGTTTAGGTTGGTGACACTGCTGTCTCCATACTGCCACGTTCTAAATCTGCAACCTATGTTATATGCTCTAGTTTTCTATGCTCATACAATATATTATGCTGAAAAATGTAGCACCAGATTTAGACTATTTGATAACTGAATGTAAAAATGACCTTTATCATAAATCATATAGTCAAGGCCTGCTTTAAATCATTTTTTTTTCAACCATACGGTGTATACCTATATATATAATATAAAAAATACACTCACCTTAAGACAGAAAATACTCGAGCCATTTTTCCAATCGCCCGGATTTTATTGCGAATAACCTCTTTTCTGAGATTAGCTGCTGTACCTGCACAAAAATCACATGAGAATTCCGAGAGGGGCGCAGTTTCGACGTTTCACCAACCGCGGAGCGACAAAACCAAAATCGCTAATCACTAAGTAGGCATCGTGAAAATAAAGCGAGATAAAAAAAGTCTTTATATCGCGTGACGGTGGACGCGACGAACAAAGCTCTCTCGTTACCTTCGCCATTTTTCTCTAATTGTTTTTGTCGTCGTGAGCAAAACAACCGAACCGCAATAACGGGTCACGTGCTACGTGAGCTCGATTAGTTAACATGCAAAATAAACGCATTCTACAGTGCAGGGCTACTAAGTAAGGACCTGCCACCACATCAATTTCGAACAGGAAAACATCTGAAAGAAAATAATGACGTTATTTTTCTTTGAATCCACCCCATTTCCACAAAAATGTCCCTTAATGGTGAAAATTGCGTTACAAATGCTTCTTTGAATAAAACGTTTATTCTAAAATTGACTCTAAAGCATCTCTTCAATTTTTGTTCCTTGAAAGATGGTGGTAGGTCCTCTACGATAAAACAGCGACTGCAACTTACCAAACGATGCATGGATTCGGCCGAACCGTTGACAGCAGATTCGACAGCAAACGGGCAGTGGCGAAAATGTAGCGAGCGTAGAGTTATAGAAAAAAAACAAAACAAACGGTGCATGTAGAAAATTATAGGCATCATACTAAAACACGCACGCGCACACCCACCCATACACACGCGCACACAAATAATAGAAAAATTATGGTCGATTAAAATAAACGCGCAAATCGAACAGAAAAACAAGTGCAAACGATAAATCCTCAAACGACTTAAATTTTGTTTGACATTGACATATAACGTAAAATCCATTAATTCCACAATCACCGACGTACGTTTTGGAAAACGATTTTCTGTTCAATTCGCGCGCGACACGCAAACAGGGGCAGGAAGGAACTTACGTACGAAAAAAAACAAAAATCAACGTAACGTCAAATATACAGAGCAAAATACGAAGCGACAAAAGACAAAAAAAACTGCTCTTTTTAGACGTGTTAAGCCAATCAAACAGTCAAAGCTGCGCGTTGATAAGGAAAATGCGTGGGGGTCGACGTGTCAAGTAAAAAATTTGCGCCCGTATTTCCCCGCCTATGTGTCCTGTGTATATCCTACACGCAGTGGCGGAGATGAAGCATTTTGTAAGGAAGACTACATCAAAAATAGAATATCTACAGGTCTATATTTTTCTTAATTTATATTTTTATTATTCTAACTGAAACAATTGAATTGATTGGACGACTTATTTTAATATATTTTTTAAGAGCAAGTTTTATTTGAATTTATTGTGTGTAAATGTACATACCTAGTATTGACATAAATCACCTCGTATACAAACGAATTTATATACAGAGTGATTCGGGAAAAAAATGTTGAAATCGATTCTTTGGGCTTATTTTATTTATTTTTTAAATTGAAAAATGTGCAAAAAACAATCAAAACCCACACAATAAATTCCCATTTAATCGTTCTCTCGCAAACTCTTTAAAATCCACAAACGCTCCGCGATAGAAAAAAATTACATACATAAAAATTACATAATCACATTATATATTACAGCGCAACGATAATATCGAAAACTAGCGAGTACCATAGAAAAATGTACAAATGCATCATGCCGCTACGCTACGCTAAGAGAAAAGAAAAATCGAAGGAAAAAAATAACAGAGCTACACTACGAATGGTATATGCGATAAATCTGCACGTAAAAAATAACCGACTGGTCGGAAAAAAAATTAAAAATGAGATCGTCATCGGAAATATTGCCAAGGTGGTTAGTCTTCAATATAAAAAAAAAATCAAAAAGAAAAAGAAAAACGAAAACAGCTCATTAATTTACAAGTTTTTTGTAAAATTTATAATTGAGTTAAAAATGGTGCTTTTATAGCCCCCTCCCCCCCAATTACAATGTTAAACTTTCTTTCAATCAAGAAATAAAACTAATTTTAATAATAATAATAATAAAAATGCCTATATCCAAACTTAAATGAAATTCAACACAACAAGAACAACTGTATAAGAAAAAAATATGCAACAAAAAATTCTCAGATTAAGCACCATTTTTAACGTCGTTTTGCGCGCGACCAATCTGATTCGAAATGATCATTAATGCAGTGTTATTATTTTAACTCTTCTGTCCAAGCTGCATGTTCTGTGATAACTTACCAGGTTTTTTTATAACTATTTTTGCCTGTTTCGCTGTGTAGGGGCGCGATTCCAAGGCGAATATAGACAAATAGTGAAAAATAGAAGTGTCAGAATAGAAGAAAAATATAAGCAATACGGAGTGCATGGAATTGAATCAGTGACATAAAAAAAAGAATTTATTACATTCTAGTGCCGGAGAGTTATGCGGTGCCGTTAGAAAAACGGGAACGACGGTTTCCCGCCCAAAAAATTTTTACATAAACAAAATGCTACTTGGGACAAAACACATTTTTTTACTTAAAAAAATATAATTTTAGCGATAAACCAAATTTTAAAAAATAATTTTTTTTTTAGTTTAAACCACCCGTTCTCAATTTAGTTTAACGCATCTAACGCTTAATGAGAGGGAGGAAAAAAATCGAAAACAAAACATGTAAACTATTCAGGCAGACTAATTGTATGTCATCTACGGTCCAAAGCGAATTCGAAATCGAAATGAAACTGAATCTTACCATCTGTAATTCCAAGTAGCATTGAAAAAAGTAGTAAACGTTTTTGAATTTTCGTTCGACTTGAAAAATAAGCGTGTAAAAAATCTCCAAAAAATCTTCAAATCGTGTATGAACAATGTATGCGTTGATTGACGAAATTTCAAAATTTTCGACGTGACGAAACGCAAAAAATATTATTATTATTATAGTGTGCCGTGAGAAAATCCGTCTAAACAAAAATAACCTTTTCCGGGAATTTTGTAACACGATATTTTTTGCATTTCGTCTCGTCGATCGTGTATCACATGATAACCCCCAATTACCCGTGTAAAGTGCGTCGACTGTATATTAAAATAACGTGACATTTGGCAATAAATGTTAATTATGTCCCATGAAGTCGTCCACTGACTGATTTTTATCAAATCCGTGGTAACAATGCTTTATAAAAGCACGAAAGACGTCTACGGTTGGATTCGTGTAATCTTGCCGAAAATATCCCTAAACTCACGTTACAGAAACTGTAATTTAAAACATTTAAATATAAACGAACGAACGTCTATCCAACCGTAAACGTATTTAAACACAAAAATCGAAAAACGCCAAATTATCACGCACGTGTCAAAACAAAACATACCTTCTTCTTGGCCGTCATCGCCATCCGAGACGAGTTCATCGTCCGAACAGATGTTGAGCACGTTGACGAGCATTTCCGTCACCTTCTCGCCGACGAAAGGAAGCGACCACGTGAAGACGTCCATGAAATTCGGCAGCCAATACGGATGCGGCGAACAGTTAAACTGACGGATGTTCATGACGTTGTTTTCGTATTTCAACACCGCCGCCTACGAAACAAAGATTTAAACCGGTTCTGGCTCAGAGTACCACGTCACATGTGTTCTTTTCGCCGCGAAAGCCTCCGATCTTACCTTGTTGTTGTAAACGTCGAGATAGTTGGGCGCCGAGAAAATCGTGATGAGGGAAGGGAAGCCGGTCGTTTGACTTTTTCTATACATTCGATATCTGGAACAAATTTTCTTAGAGTAACCATACGTAAAAGATTTTTAACGCAAAATTGAAAAAAAGGAAGATCAACAGTGCAAGTATAAAGAAAATAACCTAAAAATCTACAAAACCCCTGTTCCACGGAGAAATTACAAAAGGGGCTCCACAAATAAAAACTTCAAAGAAAACAAATTAATTTTTTCACGAAAAATTCCAATACCACGCCCATAAAACCCCCCACAAAACGGAAACAGATGCACATTTTGTACATGGCCCACTTTCCCTTTTCGGACAAACCGTTTTGATATTTAAATCTTGTAAATAAATTTAAAAAATATATACTTTTTTTTTTATTATTGAGCGAGCAAACCCAACAAAATTTAAAACTTGATCATCAATCGCTTTTACAATCTTTTCCAATCAATTCAACCTTTTTATGTTTTATGACGCCATCTAGTGACAAGCGTCGTCTCACTTTTCAAACGCTACCGACATTCGCCGATAGGCGGCGCGGTACAGCGGTCGCCAACCCTAACGTTATAGGATTTGCCAGGATTACGTTAAGACAGTGATCTCAACTTGTGGGATTTATCCCGATTGCTGGGATTTATAACTCGAAAAGAGATAAAGAGATTTTTGTACGTTTTATGGGATTTTTTTACAAAAATTTAAAAATTGAATTTTGAATTTCAATAACGGGTCGAACCCAACCCATGCATTTATATGACCTTCTGAATTTCAATGACGGAACAAACCCAACCTATACCAAATTTTAAAAACAGACCTTAAACCTTAAACATTGGTGGGATTTTTTTCCCTGAAGTGGGATTTTCAGACCGAGTGTTTTTGTTTCTAAAAGTTGGCACCCCTGCGTTAAGGCGCAAATAACATTATGATCAGTCAAATGGCCAGACATCATTAGAAATTACACAGAATATATTTTTATTTTTAAATGTGTTTTCAAAATTTTGGTTTGGGTTGGGAAGAAGCTTTGTATAGTTGGGCATTTTTCGAAAAGCAAAAGTTCCTCTTAAAAGTTGATGACTTCGGCCCATATGACTTCCCTAAATTGTAACTTCTATGCAGATGCACGCTATGAAAGCAATTGTTTATTTATATTATGGGAAAACGTCCAACGTCCAAAATGTCCATGTCTAGAATGTATGTATATTATGTATGTTGGATGATTAAATTTAATACAAATTAAAATAGGAAATAAAAACAAAGTCAGCTTAAACAAACATTTATTAAATTAGAACAAACCCTAATCATCCAAAAAATTGTTGATAATTCTAGAAACATTTTCCGGATTATTCAAATGCACGTGATGATTACCCTTGATCACAAACCACTCCCCGACGTCCTTGAACGCCGCCAATAACTTCGGATATAACTCGTTGTATTTCTTCTCACAGAATTCCGTGATGATCGTCACCACTTTGTAAGTGAACTTGTGCGATTTTAATATCTCCGACGCGTACGTCTCGTCCACCGGATAGCACATGTAATTCCTAACTCTCAGATCCCTGGTCAGTTTGTATTTCCCGCCGGGACATTCGACGATCGAACGCTCGAGCAACGCCTCCGCCGATCGCGGCGTCAACTCGCAGTTCGTGTACCTCCAATTCAATATCATGTCCAGGGCCTCTTTGCGAGTGGCGCGAAAATCGTCGCGTCTGCGGATCTGATCGTTGATTTTGACGCACTCCTCGAATTTGTTCCTCGTCCACGACGCGAATTCGGCCGCGCCCACTATCTGGAACCAGATCGTGTCCAAAACGAAAAGCCTGTCCAACTTTTCCGGATACACGAGGCCGAATTGCATGGCCAAGACGGCGCCGAAGCTGTGACCGATCATTATGTATTTTTCTCTGGCGAAGTGATCGGTCACCAACTTCACGACGTAGACGTAATCGGCGGCCTGCAAAGTGGTCCCAAAGGAAGGTAGATGGCTCGATCTGCCGTGGCCCGGTAAATCGATGCTCACGTAATAGTAATGTTGAACGAGGGTCGGGATGAGGTAATCGAAAGAACCGGCGTTGTCCAAAAGGCCGTGCATAAACAGGACGATTGGGTTCGAGTCCGATCCCCAAGTCTTCGCTGCGCGGAAAAAAAACAAATGAATTTTTGGCACGTTTCTGATTACAATATTTAATTTTTTTATTTTGTATCCAAATCTTATACATTGTATTAATATATTCCAATAACACCCAAGCGTGGTAGCAGTTTGCACGAATGTCAAATACAATTTTTTCTACAGCCACAATGGAGCGTGTCAGAATCGTGCAATTCTAGTGGCTGTAGAAAAAGAAATTTATATCAATTAAACAAATGCAGTACAATATTAGTATGCTATAAGGGCTGTTCCTACAGATAGTTCCGAACGGTTCGACCAATTAAAACATTCCACATTGACTTCAACCTCGGTGATAAGTCTGTGAAATCCGGAATCGTTCAGGATCGTTCGTTATTGTTTAATAGAACAGACCTATAGTATAATAACATCACACAGTATAAAACAGTATCGTACACAGTACACTTTTTAAACTCAAAACAAAAAATTAAACCGGATAGCCGAAGTCATCCAAAAGTTCGTTCAAAACGCCTGCGACGACTTCCGGTTCATTCAGATGCACATAGTGATTCCCATCTACCAAATGCACATCAAAATATTTATCAAATCCATCCATCAAATGCGGATGTTCCTTTCTTAACGACTCGTTGGTGTACTTGCTCAGGATGCAGGTGACCTTAAAGGGCATCTTGTTCGCCTCTAACAGTTCAAGCGCGTACCTCGAATCGGCCGGATACCACATGAAATTCTTCAACCTGGAATCGCTAGCGAACTTGTAGAGTCCATCGCCGCATTCCACCAACGATCGTGACAATAAAACTTCGGCCGCTTCGCGCTTCAGTTCGCAATTCGGATACCGAAAGTCCAAAAGCGCGTCTAAAGCCTCGTCGCGGGTCATTTTAATCGAACATTTTCTTCCGTTAGTCTGAGCGGCGAGTTTGGCGCATTCTTCAAATTTACCGCGCGTCCACGAACCGAAATTTTTCGCGGCGACGATCTCGAAATACAAAGTGTCCAACATGACCATCCGTTCCAATTTCTCGGGATAGATGAGCGCGAAATGTAGTCCTATCGCCGCGCCGAAACGGTGTCCTATCAAGGTGCATTTTTCCCTGTCGAAGTGGTCGATTATCAGCTTGACGACGTAAATGTAGTCCATAGATTGCAAGGTTAGACCGAGCGGTTGGAAAGACGTGGATTTTCCGTGACCGGGTAGGTCGACGCTGACGTAGTAATATTCGCACGGTAGCCGTGGAATTAAACGGTCGAAAGAATTGGCGTTATCTTCGAGACCGTGCAACAAAACGACCAATGGATTGCTGACGATTCCCCTGGTTTTCGCTAAATCATGGGCATTTCGATCAACATTTTTTTTTTGAAATGTCGTTACCATTACAATATTTAAAAGCACGATTTTATTTTGTTTATTTTATCGAAATGACTAACACGATTAGATATTTTCCATCTAACTTTCTTCATATTTCGCTTCTCACGCTGAAAATCGTCGTCAGAAGTAATTGTCACGAATGTCCCGGCCACAAAATTAAAAATAATCAAATATTCAAATATTGTAATGATAAACTTAAAAAAAAAAAAAAGGCAGCCATATTTACCTGCAATTGTTCCCCAAGGGACGGATATTTCAATTTCTTTCGAATCCATCGCGCTAAACTATCGAAATATCATCGAACGATCGATGCCAGCGATCAATAGAAAATGGCAACACGTATCAAACGCCGAATTCACTATAGAGAACTTCCACTTATCACCATTAACAAACAAAGTAAGGTCAAAGTATAATGCGCCGTGTCACGCGTTAAGGTCGTCGATCAGTGACGCTCAAAATGTTTGAATACACGATTTTCAAACGGAGTAATTGATTAAATAACATTTTCATTCGCATTTTCGATCGAAAGATATATCACCTTGTTCGTGAATTGACTGATACCGCAACCCTGCCTAGTTTTATCTCAGTAAACTTTGAATTTTTTTTAAGATGTTTAAGTGTTGAAAAAGGTTCTCAAAAAAAAAACAACCCCGCCATTTTGAATTTTGCTACCTAGTAATATAAAGTACATGATACGACGTTTAAACGTATTTTTCGTCTTAAATGTTAAGGTTACATTAAGAACACAACAATTTATTTCGAAGAATGCTATTCAAAATAAAAAATGTATCTCAGTAGTTTCCGAGTCATTCATGCTTTTTTAATCAAACATCTTTTGGCGCGTCCGTTAAACAGAAATTTCCATCAATACTCGTCAACTAATCCCACATATTCAAAATTTTTACGGCGAAGCCCTTAAACCACAAACCTAATCGGGATCGTGTCCCTTCTCCCAACTCACCACCTACACCGCTTTTACGACCGAAACGTTTCAGTCCGCAAACAAACGACCCCATTAGCGGCGGCGGCGCCCCAATCGATATGCGAAATTAAGCCGGATAATCCGGCGTCCGTCGACAGGATTATAAACGTCTCACTCACCCTGCGTCTTGTGCTTCGTGTGCTCTGATTATCGACAGAAGGTTATTGTTTTGTAGGAAGTCGCAACAGGCGGCGTAACTGCAAAACAACAAAAGTTTAGGGGATCGACCTTCGCGCGTCGATTCGTACACACCTGTAAAAATACGAGCAGCCTCTTACGGAGTTGTGTGAGAAGTGTTCCGCGTTGTTTTCATTGCCGAAGTCTTCGAGAGGATCGGACCAGAGGAGGTCGCACATCGGACCGAAAGCGGGTGGTTCTTTAAATCGATCTAACTGCAAAGAAAAAAAAATGTTTTATTTCGGGAAACATAAATTTCCCGAATATCGACCGCCTTTAAACGCCTTTGTGTACAAGGATTATATTCAAAAATTTAGCATACACTGAAAACAGTATTGTATTATAATGAGCAGCGCGAAATATAATGCTTCACTCCTTAAAAAATGTCTTTAGAAATAATTTCCACGTGGGGTCGCGACCCGCTAATGTGCATAAATGCATCGCATTTAAATAAATTAAATAGGCGATTTTACGATTATTCAACTCTATATACGACTGATTAAATCAACACAAAGTAAAAAATCTAAGCACGTTTGAATGGCGTGCGCCGTTTCCAGTAATGTTTTTTCTGGGAAGATTTAACGCCAAGTAAGTAAGTTTGCACGACGTTTCATGCCACGTCGTAATATTGCGATTTTCCGGTCGCGTTTTTTTTTTTTTTTTTACCCATTAACCGCGTACGGTAATTTCGGTCATGTCGGTCGATAGCGTTTTCCTTCGTGCGCTTTATCGTAAAGTGCGGCGAGGTTCTGTGCGGCGGATGACGTTGTCGGCATGCAAAGCGCGCGATTATCTGGAAGTGGGGCCCAAAGGGCTTCGCGCCGCCGCAATTTACGACTTTTATTACTGGAAGCCCGTCTGTTGCGACACGTCGGTTTCAAGAAGAACAAAAAATCTCGGTGTGCGTCGTGGCTCGAGAAAACAATCGCCTCTTACAATAAAGATTGTTTATGGCTTAATAACACGTCGCCGTGGCTTTATATTGAGTCGTTACTTTTAACCAGATGTTTTTACTTTGTCTTCGCGACGATTGCCGCACACCCTTGATGGTGCACTAAATTACATCAAATATGAAAGCTGGCTTACTTAATTGTATATACTGTGTCCACGTTTCGATGCTTGCCATTCGTATCTCGGTTATTAGAAGACATAAAGCGACGGTTAAACGGGGAATGTTTTGCAGAATTCAATACTCGCGACAAATTTCATTTCAAATTCACCCTTTTTTTTAATTTTAAGATAAAAAAAAACAAATTTGCCGATTTGAAAGTTTCTCGGTAACTCGATAACACCCAATGTGGCCTAAGTTTTACACACTTTTTTTAAGACAATTTTTTTGATGTAAACAGAAACCACCCCGATTGTCATTTGTTCTCAAGTTATTGGTGCTATCTTTTGTTTTTCATATGGTAGCCATATAGGTTAGTTAGACAGTCTTTAAAATGAGCTTTTCAACGATGTATAACCTACCTGCAAAATTTTTATTTGTAGGAGAGAGATTAACAAAAACAAAAATTAATCTCTAATATGAAATTAGTAGGCTATGAAATTAAACACGTCCTCTATGTCTTCTAACAACCGAGATACCAACGGTGAGCATCGAAATGTGGACAAGTGTATACAACAAAAAATCGATCGGTACAAGTAGGCCTGTGCACTTTGATGTGAACCGTGCTTTATTGCTCATAATTCGATTGTACGCCCTCGGCAACCGGCCGTTACGGACGTGTACGGTACGTCGCTTCTTGTTTAACGCAGCGCCAGCTCACGCTTGTGCGATTTCCTGTTCGACGCCGCACATGAACGAATAGATCATAAATGAGAGAGATGTTTCCAGAGCAATCAAGCGACGTATCTTAAAGTTTGAAAACACTGATTAATTGGATATTGGACGATGTATTACTTTTTGATAACGGGAACTACTTTTGCTACGGTTGCCAACAGTCCCGGATTTTGCCCGGAATTTCACCGGAGTTTCCCGGAGTTTGCCCGGGTTTCTCCGGACTTTTTACCCGCAGTTTCCAGAATTTTACTCGGAGATCCCCGGTTTTTGCCCGGAGTTTACAGGATTTTGTCCGGAGTTTCCCGGACTTTGCCCGGCTTTTCCCATATTATGCCCGCCATTTTCCGGATTTTGCCCGGAGTTTTCCGGATTTACCAGAATTATTCGGGATTGCCTGGAGCAACGGTGGGCAACCCCCGGACCGTTTCTATCCGGCCCGCGAGATCTTTAGAAGAAATTATAAATAAATATTTTTGATTGTAATTCTTTTAGTTTGAATTGATTATAAACGCACATAGCAACATGTATGTTCATAATTTAGTATTAATTTTAACACTTTTTTTATTTATTTCATATTTGCAGACTAAAAAAATATAGGTCACAAGAAGGTGTCAATTAACTACTACGGCCCGCGGAAAAAACGTAAAATTTATTCTGGCCCATGTTATAAAAAAGGTTTCCCACCCCTGATCTAGACTAGAACTAAGTAAAATATTTCATACTTATC
>JAFFZR010000006.1:0-14695 GCA_018397195.1 Lethrus apterus
TGAATGAATGAATGAAAATACATTGTTAACCCCAAACTTAAACCGGCACGTTTTTCCCTAATTAGATAATACCCTTAGCGAAAGCATTTAGGGAAATTCCCAGCTTATATACCGATAGTTCATTTAACATATTATTGATATCTTTAATATTCTTTGGTATTTTATAATATTGTTAGTACTAAATGATAACTTGAAAATATAAAATATAAGCTTCTCAATAACTCAATAATATTTTTTTGGAAAAATAGTAAATCAATACACATATGTATTCAGAGATTAATAAATAAGATTATGAGTAATTTGGAAATTTGGAATTTGGAAGTAGAATAAATTGCATTATAATTACTAATTTGGATTGCGGAATAGAGTCAAAATTTGATTTTTGTTGTAACAATTGAATTCGAATTAAATTATACTTTACAACAATCTGAAATTGTATATATTTAGGCATATTATTACGTGTGCATTCTGTACTCAATTGTTTGTTATATTATTTATGTAGTAATGATTAACGTATTTTCTGTTTTTAAATTCATAATTAAATTATTTTTGACGCTTGCTATACTTGTTCTATTTAATTTATTTTTTGAGATATTTGTTAATTGTTTGGTGGTACAAACAACTATATGAGAGAATTCAATATATCCTGAATCATAAAATGTATGTCCAATATTTTTATTTTAGGATGCTTTTAAAATGAAAAATATTTTTTACATTTATAAATAGCTTAAAGATAATATTATGTCGGGGAACATTGGAGTAACACAAATTTTAGAATAAATGAATTTTTAAATACGGTCGACCCTTCTGTTCTTTTTAAACTCGACGTGCGTTTTATTGGTACGACATTTACTCTGTCAATGATTGTACATGTTAAATACATTTTAATAGCTACATGTCAGAGGCTGCATGAAAAGTAATCATCATGCGAATAAAAAGTCGCATAAGTAGCATAAGTTTAAAAGCTCTCATAAAGCACCTTATGTGAAGTATTTCTTTGACTTTCACAGCTAAATGATTATAGATTTTATTTTAATATACGAGCTTTTAGAGACAGATGACAATTTATGAGTTGGAATACTTAAATGATCACCAAATCGCAAGTTGTGAGATGACACTTCATTCGAGGCAATAAAACTGTGTAAATTGGTTTTAACGTACAATACACAACTTAATAGAACGTACAGTTAAGATTGTGATTCCTTAAAAATAACCAACCCAATCTTGAAACTCTCGAAAATATACGAAGCATCGCTCGAAATTCAAAATATTCCATTCCGCATTTAATATTTAAAATAATTTTTTTTGTTTATAAATTTTTAAATTGTAGCTATCAAGATTGTACTTGCAGTCGACAATTTGGATTTTGTCACAGCTACAACTGCCGCATCATCTGTTTTTTTTTTTTTTTATTATAATGTTTTTCGAATTTCGAAAAATATTTAAATTTAAAAAACGAACATAAATTTATCCAAGTTACAAAAATATAACCACCGTGGAAAATTAACTTTCTTTGCACTAAATTCTGTAATGCATTGTCCAGTTATTTTTAAATTCTTAACGCGAAGCAATTTATGTAAATTAAAAATCAAATACCGAGCTTTTTGTTTCTTCGACAAAATCTTGACAATTGCACCTTCAGCTCTATGACTTCCTCAGCTTGGATACCTTATTATTTTATTGTGTTTCTGTTATATTTTAGTTTTATATTTTGTATAAATGCTGTTAAGTATAATAACACAAATGAATTTGATAAAATAAGGATGTTGTTCTTGCCTGAAAGAGTTCTTCACAAAATTAAACTTTATTAGATAAAAAAACTGGTATAAAAAATCTTCAATTTTATAAAGATATTATCAAATGAAGCTTATAGCTTGTTGATATCTGAGCAAAAAAAAAAATAAAATAAATTAAAAAAACTTTACTTGAAAATTAGTTCTTTTTAAAACGAAAAAAATTCTGATCGGGTAAGCTTTTTTGGAAGGAATTCTTGTAACTACGAAAAGCAAACCACAAGAAGAATACAAAATTTGAATAAAAGATAATTAAAAAAGCACAAATCAAAACATTAATAAATGAAAATCCACCACAAAACATTTTTTTCATATTACTGGTTTACTTACTTTAACTTAATCCTCTTCATTCCTTAAGGAAAATAGGGCATTGTGTTTCTCCACAAGGTCCTATCTTGGGCCTTTGCTGTAATTACCATCCAGGTTAGACCATTCCCTTCTTCTTTCATTACAGTTTATTCCATGTTTCTGTGCTAGTCTACCTTGTTTTCTTCTAAGCCAGATTACTGACTTAGTGAGCTTTTATGAAAACGATATTTACAACATCCGAATTTAATACCTTAAAGACTTATTTATATAATTTTATCACTACATCTGCAAAAATTATATCACGTTTAAAAGAAAAAAGTAATGGGCAGATTAAAAATCTAAAGCGTTCGATTTTGTTAATTTATTTGCTGCAATAAAATTTGTGTTACGCCATACAGACGTTCCCATATAGATAAAATTCTACAGGGTGGAATTAAAGTATGGAATATTTAAAAAAAAAGGCGAAGTCAACCGGTTTTTTTAAAAAACACTCGATTTTATTTTTTAAAAATACACATTAATATGTGCGATTCTCCTTCCGACTTTCATTTGTTTTGTAGTTATGACGTCATCACAAAAAAATTTTAATCACGACATACTTTTTTTTAGTGGAATCCGATAGTGATGTTTCTACCCTTTATGACCGTGCGAAACAATCATAAGGTTGCATAAAAAAAATTTGAGAAAAATTGAGCTGAACATTATTATTACTATTATTATCATGGTATCTTGAATATTCAATACTCTAGAAAGATTTTAAGCTAAAAACGAAAGATACTTCAACATGAAAGTTACGTAGCGTTCGTGGTCTTAATTATTTGTTATCTAGGATAATATCAACATTAAATTTTCAGATGGATTTTTCTCAGAATTTTTTTAGTGCAACCTTATGATTTTTTTGCACGGTCATAAAGGGTAGAGAAATCCCTATCGGATTCCACTAAAAGAAATGTATGTTATCATTTAAATTTTTTGTGATGACGTCATAACTACAAAACAAATGAAAGTCGGAAGGTGAATCGCACATATTAATGTGTATTTTTAAAAAATAAAATCGACCTGTTTCAGCGTTTTTTAAAAAACCGGTTGAGTTCGCTTTTTTTAAATATTCCTTATTTTAATCCCATCCTATATATTGTTAAATATATGGTAAATAAAAGAAATCTTTTCTTTTAAATCGTTAATTAATTCCTAACCTCATTTTATGAGAAAATTCTAACCCTTCTTGTGATAAAGAAAATCTAAATCATAAAGAGAAACAAATCTTACCAGTCTGTCTCGGATAAAAAGACGTCAATTTGTATTAGCTAGACCTGGGGTGAGATAAATGAATTCAATGAGTAGCTGTGCGCACAGGGGTTGATTTTAACAACTTTTACAACAGCTGGTTTGCGTGTGTCCATAGAAGTACTTATTCAAATGCAGATCGGTTTCTCTATTTCAAATTTAAAAGACACGTGTTAGGAGTCCACAGCCGATGGGAGTTTCTTGTCGCACAAAAGATACTGTTACGTTTATAATGAGAACCGTGTGCTCCTCGTACAAGTGAATTATGCAATGAAACCGAGAGAAAAACTTTTAACGGCCCCCCCATCATACTTTCATAATGAATTCATATTCGTAACAAAGCCGATTGTCGCTCATGGAGGAAATAAAAGAACTGTCTAACTTTTTCCAGACACATAAATAACGAGTTGTCGCCAGTGTTGAAGTTGAAGTCGATTTTCGTGTGAGTGACCCATATCATCGAAATGGCTCGAAATGATGATTTATAACTTTAAAGAATCATAATTAAGCGAGGGTGACTCGGGAACCGACACGATGTTGTAAGTGACACCTTCCCCCCGACCTTTTAACGCCCACACCGGATATTAACGAATTCCCCTACTCATTACCCTCTAAATTCTCATTATAGAGATATGGTAGTTGCTAATGTTACTGCAGCAAGAACGAACTCAAGGGTTAATCTTACTTTAGATTTTGATGCAAGTTCAAAGTTTACCCTCTAACATTTGATAACACTAACTTGGTTCGTTATAACAGTGTTAGCTGACCAATTTATAAGTCGTTTACACGACAAAAGATTGAACGTGGCAAGTTTTGCATTGAACTGTAACATGCAAGGTGTTTGCGAGAATTGTCTACCTACTTAGATTAAAATAATTGACAGGTATATTTTGTAACAAAAAGATGGTGGTTAATGATCCGTGATTTACAACACAGGAATTTTTTGTGATGTTTATATGGTATGCATTGTAAATTATAAAACTATAATCTGATTTGAATATATTTAAGCTCGCATATCTAAATAACATCGTTTAGTATTTATTTATATCAAAGCTATTTATTCGTAGTTGGAATAAAATGTTGTGCATAAAATATTGATAAGAATGTGCATTTAAAATATTTTATCTGAATGTTTCGAACGGTGGCGACAATTGCTTATAATAAATTCTTCCTTTACATTAAAATTTATGTTCGGACCCTAGTAATGACGGCCAGTTTAGATAAGAGTGTTCGTAAGAATCCCTCATTAAGCGAATCGATAAAACCATGTAATCGATGAGATTAAATTGAAAGTCGTATCGACCACCAATCGAGACGACTTTGGTCGTTTATCAAGAGGTAAGAGCACACAAAAAATCAGGGGTGAACTTACATAATAGCATCATCTAAATGTCATTATGATTTCAAACATTTAGTTTTTTTAAATTATGAATACGTCAAAATATGTCAAAATCATTTGAAAAGTTGTATCCAGTATCGATTCTAAAACTGGCTATAACATGGGAAAATTTATAAGCAAAAATTCTATGAAAACGATTCCCCACCCACTTCTTGTTTTTTTTTTGCGAAAATGAAAAAAAATTCAAAGAGACTTCTTGTCACAGCTTTTGTACCAGTAATTCTCTTGTATCTTGGCGTTTGAATCAACTCGTACCTTTCCTGACTATTAACTTCCTTCTTCTTCCTACCATCTTGTTTAGTACCTCGCCCCCTCCTCTCCACCTCCATCACTGACCATTAGGTCCAATCGTACCTGTCCTCTCTGTCTCTTTTCTACCTCACAGTCCCTGCCTCTTTCTTCCTCTATTCTCATCTCTTCCAATACCGTCCTTACCCAACTCCCTCTGATCCTCTCTCTAAGTTCCATATCATACTTCACCGCTCTCCTTCCAGCCTCTATATCCATCTTCTCTTGCCCTGTCTCCTCCAACACAATATATTCAGACGTCGATCCTTCCAATTTCAAAATTACTTTAGCCCTCTCTGCAGTGCACTTATACTCCCTAACCTAGGGTGACCAGACGTACAGCATTGCGCTATATGGTCCGGAATTTTTGCAAAGTGTACAGCATTTACGAATGTACAGCAAACGTCCAGCATTCAGTATGGATGTATAGTAAAACGTCCAGCATTTCACCTTTCGAATTTTAATTACAGGATGTATATGACGAGAGACCTTTTTTTGCTCTCAATGTAGAAATCGGGGGAAAAATGGGTAAGATATCAATTTGCTCTTCGAAATTATTCGTACAGCATTACAATGTACTTTACATGTGTGTACAGCATTGACGGATTGGAAATCTGGTCACCCTAACCCCTTCTAAGCGGTCTTGAAAACGTATCTATAATTTTGAAAATACCAGCTTAATAAATTATTTGGAAGGATAACTTTCTCACAAAATCTTTAAGTATTTGAAGTATATTTTCTTCCTGCAACTGTTTCTTAACTTCCTTTAATAAGATTGAGGAATGGGATGGGGTGGTTTTTGTACAATGTTCACAGTGTTTGAAAACATTGTTAATGTTTTACACTATTTATGGCTGCACATTTCAGATGATAAAGTTAACATTTTAGGCGCCCGCTTAGATAGTTAATTTTTCCAGTTTATATTGGGGCGGGAAAGTGAGTCTTTCGCAGTCAGAGTGAGAAAGTTTTTCCCAGATTGAAAGTGGAAAAGTTGTCACAAAATCTTAAAGTATTTGAAGTATATTTTCCTCCAACCGTTTCCTAACTTCCTTTACGAACATTGGGGAATGGAATGGAGAACGTGGTTTTTGTACAATGTTCGCAGTGTTTATAAATGTAAACATTAGTAATTTTTTACACTGTTTATGGCTGCACATTTGAGCTGATAAAGTAAAAGTTTTAGGCGCCCGCTTAGATAGTTAATTTTTCCAGTTTATTTTAGGACTGAAAAGTGAGTCTTTCCCAGTTTGAGACTGAGAAAGTTTTTCCCAGTTTGAAAGTGGAAAAGTTGTCACAAAATCTTAAAGTATTTGAAGTACAGTGCGGTCCAAAACTTCCCCCCCCCGCCATGATAACTTTTGAACGGCTGGAGCTATCGTTATGGGAAGAAACAGGTCGATTTTTAATTTTTACGTACAAAATTTTGGTGTCATAAATTCAATTCCGGAAGTGATGTCAACTTTCTTATTTTAAATTGACGTTTTTGGAAAGGCAACGGAGAGGCGAATCCAACGATACCATAAGTTCAACTGTGTTAAATAACAAGAAAAACCATTAATAGACATTTATTAACTAATTAGCTACAAAACAAATAATAAACAAATAAAAGCAAATCTTTCTCTACGAACTTCTGGCCAATTTTGCTTAAAAAAATAACATATTACAGAAAAATTATTGCTGCCTATCTTGCTACTTTTCAAATTAAAGTTGAACATATGCGGTATCGTTGGATTCGTTTCTCCATCGCCTTTCCAAAAACGTCAAAATATACAGGTGTTTCATTTAAAATAGGAAAGTTGACATCACTTCCGGTTTCACCGGAAGCGGAATTGAATTTTTGATAACACCAAAATTTAGTACGTAAAAATAAAAAATCGACCTGTTTTTTCTCATAACGATAGCTCCAGCCGTTCAAAACTTATCATGGGGGGGGAGGGGGAATTTTGAACCGCACAGTATATTTTCCTGCAACCGTTTCCTAACTTCCATTAAGATCATCGAGGAATGGAATGGAGGACGTGGTTTTTTCACAATGTTCGCGGTGTTTATAAATGAAAAATTTATTTACAGTGTTTAGGAGTCCGTTTAGATAGTTGATTTTTCCAGTTTATTTTGGGACTGGAAAGTGAAGTCTTTCCCAGTTTGAAAGTAGAAAAATTATTTTCATGAAGATTATTATTTTTGCTTTGTTATTTATCTTGTTTCCATAAACATTTCCACTTGACAACTTAATATTAGAAAACTTAAGTTAAAATTTATATTCAATTTCCTTGTAATATTATATTATACGGGCGTCTAAAAAATTTACTAAACAACTCTCTTCTAAAGTGCCTTTTCTAAGCTCTCCCGCTTTCAAACCTAGGGCCTTGCCTAGCAAATACCCAATTTCGACGGTCATCACGGAAACAACTATTAAATATAAAACAACAACTGTTTTCGGTAATTTTTTCCCATGCATCCCTCTCACCACATTTCCTAAGCTTGAAGACCTTAATTGGACTAAAAGGGAAGGATTTGATTGCGGCGACGACCGTGTCTTACAGATGTGAAGGCCTATTCCAACATACGCTGCAAGGATTAGGGAAACGTAGAATCAGAATGGTCGGTCGAAAGGCCAATTCAAATTCAGAAACAGTGTAAACTGATTTGAACCCTTTGAGATTATTAGCCTACTGATTAAACCACTAGACCAGTATTCCCCAATCAATAGAAATGAATATAATATCAATAAATATATAAATAATAATTCTTTCAAGCTGTTTGTGCTTGTTGCTATTTAAACTAATTCCATTACTTTTATTTGAAAAGGTGGTATCTAGAATTAATGATTTTAGAAAATTCATTTTTTGAATAGCTTCATTTTGATGTTTCCGGAATTTTGTTTAATTTTTGTTACAATTCGGAATTGTCAACAAAAATGCATTTATATTTAAATTTATTAATTAAATTCGCCGCGTATGTAAAAAAATTGATTCAATTTCATTG
Source organism: Lethrus apterus (assembly GCA_018397195.1). NCBI lineage: Eukaryota > Metazoa > Arthropoda > Insecta > Coleoptera > Geotrupidae > Lethrus > Lethrus apterus. Next base: position 8,062 of record JAFFZR010000006.1, read on the forward strand.
AAAAATATAAACATTGCAGGATCGTTACGCAAACAAATCAAACGTTACGTTTCCTTTTTGAATCGACATAAAACAGTTACGTCCTACGGTTGCCCCGAGCATACGTTCTTATCATTTATGATGTGTTTAAATGTTTAGTATGCACAGAACGGTCGATTACCGAGCATCCAACCGATCTCGACGATGGCTACCGGAAGTGTAAACAGGACGCTGAAGCTCTTTCCGGAATTGTTCGGGGAAGATAAACCAAGAGAAGGGTTGCGCTATTTATGATGAACGGTCTCAAAATGCCATCGTAAAGATCCCTTATCTTTGTACAGATTCTGTATATTTGTTTATGGGCTTGTGCGTAACTGAAATAAAACTGATTTGATTTGTATGAAGATGAGTGCATTCACTAATGTTTATACAACGTGTAAATTGATTTATTATCCGAAACGATCTATGAATATATATTACACATTACAGACGTAGACGTATTTGATGGGCTTTTATTTATAGAAGTGGTAGTCTCATTTACTTCGTTTATTATTCTAAATATATCTGGTTAATTTTCCTACGGAATTTGTAAACATAAAATCATTTTCCAGTAAATACAGCGACGGTTTTATAATATTTCCAAAACGCAAAAACGCACATTGGCAAGGATACTTTAGATTTTTAAAAATAAATAAAAAGTTGAAAATAATGTGTAAAATCCGAAAGATTTTTTTTTGATTAAAATGTAAATAATAAAATAAATAAAATATTATCTTATACATTCAATTGCAACTTTAAAGTTTGGTTGTGTTACTCGACAAAATACAAATTTTCAACTAGAGTTTAAATATCAAATTTGCAATTCAAATTTCAACGTGCAATTTGAAATCAGCTCCTAATATTTGACTCCCTTTGCCTTTACATGTGTCATTAATGTGGTAAGAACATTGAAAATAAAAATTTAATATACTTCGTTTTGAGCGTGCAACTTTGGAGTTGCAGTTCTGCGAACGCAATTTCAGCTTTCAAATATGCATATTCAATTTTAAACTTTTCCCAACTACATTGTTCGTGCTTCGTAAAACGACTTTTACCATCTTATCTGTGCATATAATGTAACAAGTTGTACTTGCACATTTATTGATTAAATTTTTATTTTTGTTGTTGCAAAAAAACTATTATAATTTTATTTAAATATACATGTATACATGAAATAAATACTGATATTTTAACAGATGATAGCAGACAATAGCCCAACCCCAAATATGCAAAAATGACGGTCCTATGTTGAAGGGTGTGTCAGAAAAAAATGTTTTAGGTTTTGAGTAGAATGTGACAACAACGCTGAATTATCATCAATAAAGGTTGTTTTGCTAAATATCATGTTATTCCCGCCAAAGGAAGTTGATTTTCAACGCGACACATATTGAAATATACACAGGACCGTACTTAGATCCGAATGTCCATATAAAAAAATGACATTTTTCGAAAATTTAAAATGAAGATGGAACCGCCGTTTTTGCGGATTTGGGTTAAGGTCAGCTATCAACTGTTAAAATATCAGGACCTATTTCAGAATGACCCTGTACATTGTATATGGACGAGATGCCGTGCACTCACGTCAATAAACGTTATGACGTCATAAAATGCTGTATTCACATACAGATTTTTGAGCGTAAAATTTTTGTTTTGCGTAAAATATGTTTGAAGAATTTTTCATTGAAATTTTGAATTTTTATAATAAATATAACGTTAATGTGAAAATATATTGTGCCCAGTGATAAAAAAACATAAATCTATAATCTTCAAACAAAAGAACAGACCGGAATACAGTCCGGAAAAGAACTATACACAATTGTCCAGACGAATAAAATCTAAACACAAAAAAAACAGTAGAATGTAAACGCAAACGTCATATGTTTACGTTTACCGCAGGAACACATCTAGTAAATAAATACAATACAATATACTTTAATTATTTTCATTCATTTAATTTTTTGTTCGTGGGCGTCACTAATCATTGTAAAATATGAATATATAATGTGAAAATAATGTATAAATAGTTATTATGTACAAATAAAACGTCATCAAATACGTAAGTGCACTGTCTTTGTGCCTCGTCCATAGCATATATACAGTGTGTCCTAGATCGAGTGGGATTGCATGGGTAACTTTTTTATCATTGAAGATGGAGATTTGGTTAAATGGGCAATATTTTGCAGTTTTATATGCTGATTTAAAATCTGTTTGAAAAAGTTCAAAATGTCGAACCCGTCAGAAGTTATTTTAAAAAAGCTAAAAACTGTCATTTTCTTGTATGTTAAATATCTTCGTAAGTATAAGAGATACGAAGAAAAGTTTCATATGAAAGTCACTGTATTCTATGAGCCCAATTTAAAATTGGTGTCGAACAAAAATTCAAGGTGGCTGCTTTTGTGGTACTCGTATCAACTTCCTTAAGTTAAATGGGCGCCATGTTGGATTTTTGGGTTACTGAATAGAATATTTTATTCTGTTTTCAACGATATAAGATAACGTATGATTGAATAAAAAATACCAGTAAAATTAATTGTTTTTACATTTTAATCAAGTAGGCTTACATGGAGCCAAACAAAATTAGGTGAAATTTGTTTCAGAAAACCTTTATATGTAATTCCTATAATACTTAGTAACATGTCAATTCAGTACTAAGTATTAAGTACTTAACCACAAAAAACATAGTGACATTACTTTTTAAAAGTATAATCAAGTAGGTAAGTAGCTATGATGAAAAATAATAATTCATGAAACGTGGTAAATTATTTAATTCACCGATTTGACAATAAGGTTATTCCCACCAATAGTAATGTTCGATGGCCAGCCAGATCAGCTGATCTAACGCCTCTTGACTTTTTTCTGTGGGGTACCTAAGTTAAACAATAAAGTATATGGAAGTAAATACAGCTACAATGATGTTCAGGAACTGCTCGTAGCAGTACTAGAAGCGTGTGCTAGTATTAATCGAAATACGTTGCGTAAAGTAACGCGAAGTGGCCAGCATTTTGAACATTTCATGTGATTATTAGAATTAAGTTTTCTTTACTTAAATAAATTTTGTTTGGATTCATGTAAGCCTACTTGATTAAAATGTAAAGACAATTAATTTTACTAGTATTTTTTATTCAATCATACTTTATCTTACATCGTTGAAAGGAAAATAAAAAATTCTATTCAGTAACCTAAAAATCCAATATCGCGCCCATTTAACTTAAGGAAGTTGATACAAGTACCACAAAAGCAGCCATCTTGAATTTTTGTTCGACACCAATTTTAAATTGGTCTCATCGAATACAGTGACTTTCATATGAAACTTTTTTTCGTATCTCTTATACTTACGAAGATATTTGACATACAAGAAAATGAGTTTTTTTAAAATAACTTCTGACGGGTTCGACATTTTGAACTTTTTCAAACATATTTTTAATCAGCATATAAAACTGCTAAACATTTCCCATTTAACCAAATCTCCATCTTCAATGATAAGAAAGTTATCCATACAATCCCACTTGATCTGGGACAACTGTATATGGAACTTAGAACAAAGTTTTTTAAAAATGCAGGTAAAAAAAGCTGGATATATTGGAAGTTGAAATTTAAATTTATTTTAGTGAACAAATATAAAATATCAAGAATTCAAATAAGGTAATCGCGTGCATTTGATATCGTAATCAAAATCTTAGTACAAAGACAAATAAATGTAGCCCGACATACACAATTCACGTGCACATAAAAATATTTTAGTAATTATAGTTTACCTTACACATTTGTAATTTGTACATACATATATTTATTAGCATTCATCTTTTATTACGAATTTAACAATTAAATATATGAATATGCAGTTCAAGTGGAACAACTGCCCTTTTCTAAATTACTCCCTTTTGATTCGAGCCTGTTATAAACGTCTAGACGTTTCAATAGTCTGCTATTATGCGACAGAAATGCGTGCGTGGGGCTAACAATAAATAAAATATGCAGCAATAACGTGTAGGCGTTGATGTATAGAAGAATAATATGACTGAAAACATACATAAACCGTTTTTCCCCACACGCTGTGCCCGTAAATATCGACACAATGTTGCTGTCATCCAATTCCATTTAAAGTCTTCTTTCGATTTATAACCGTATTATTGATCTGTATCGAAGGAAGGTAAGCGATCGGCCTATTATCACTGGCAGTGGCACTGCCGTCGACTTGTTTTCTAAAGTGTGGTTTATGTCTTGACCATTGTTAAATAATGAATATCGATTCCGCACAGTGATAATCTGATAATGGAACTGCAATACGTCTTTGTTAACTTATTTAAAGACCATTTATTTAAATTTTTATTTGTGGATGTTTGTGTTTTATTTTTACGTAATTATATGATTGACTAAATGTAATTTCGTAGACGGAAAATACAAAGGAATATTTTTAAATCCCACTCAAAATTGATGGGGGTTTGTATTGATTAGACAAAGTAGTTAACAATGTCGATTTTAAACAAAGGTCGGTCAGGTATGTGAGATTTCGTTTTCGAACAGAAAAATAATGCCTTCAAGATTTACGTCCGAGTAAAAATATGGTCGTAAAAGTTTACACTGCCCGTCTGTTATATTCACTTTTATAGAAAAATAAAAGTAATAAAATTACGGAAACCGATAAAAGTATGTAACGAAATTTTGTTGAAATTTGTGATATTCATCTTTTATTTTATCGTTTTATTTCCATGGTTGTAAATAGTACGAATGAATACTTGAAAGACAGTAACAATATTAGGGCTGGGATCCGGATCCGGATATTTCGGATCCGGATCCAAAACTATCCGGATATCCGGATACCTCATATTTTCAATATCCGGATCCGGATCCGGATCTGCTATCCGGTTCCAGATCCGGATCCGGATCCGGATCCACTATACGGTTCCAGATCCGGATCCGGATCCGGATCCACTATCCGGTTCCAGATCCGGATCCGGATCTGGAAATAATATTTATTTTACATTTTTAATCGTGAGCAAGCAACCAGTAAAAACGTGATATGTTATAAGCAATATTTATAGTTATTAGTATATAAATATAGTAGAGTAGAGAGTGTAAGAGTGTAAGTTCCGGATCCGGTTCCGATATCGGATCCGGATCCGGATCCGGATCTGGATCCGGTTCTAGGATCCGGATCCAGATCCGGATAGTACATCGAACCCAGATATCCGGATCTTCGGGTATCCGGATAGTTTTGGATCCGGATATCCGGATCCAAATATCAACTGATTTTGCCAGCACTAGTAAGAAGGTCTATTAAAAACAGAAGAAAAAAATGGGGGTTGTCATTTAAAAAAATTTATGATGACGTCATTCCAAAAAAAGTCAGAAGACGGCATTTTAAAAACAAAAATTGACCTGTCCGAGCGATTTTCTTAAAAACATTATAAAACGCTTTTATGAATTTTGTTCCAAACTTTATCACCACACTGTACTTTCCAACAGAACTATCACTGCTGATTGGAAAAACTATTTATAAGGGAGAGTATACTGCTCTCACATTGTTTCCATACGTTTCTGTCGTCTGTTGATAAAGTTTACGTGATTCGTGGACTAAATAGTAAAAATTTCCCTATGATGCGTGGTTCAAAAATTCTGCGCAACTGAAAGTGAAGTACTTGTGACACCATGAACAGTAAATATCTGGCGATTTTAACGTAAACAACAAGGCATCGTAAAATACAAACATGTTAAGTTTGCTCAGTGAGCAATTAACATTAAAGCGCATTTACCTGTAATTGTTGTCCAGAGGAACGTTCCCGATGGCTGCGTTGTCGTGTGTTTGCTTGTTATTGCGCACCCAATAATACGTGAGGGTTTCTCTGGTCATCTGCGGCGTGAATCTGCATTCCAACGTCACGTCCTCGCCCTCTCTGGTGTCCTTGACGTCTTCGCCGAAAGCCACGACATCTAAAAACGAATAAACGAACATTCAGTAAAATCGTACGTACTGCGAAACACCGAGAAAAAACAACACGAAGTAAATTTAAGAATACTTTGCGGTTTAGAATTTTCAGCTGCGACTGACGGGAACATTTATTTTTTTGTAAACACAGTACATGTACGTTCGAGTGACACGCACGAAACTGCAGTGCGGATTTCGAACGCGAATTTATGCCGCCAACTTTTTGAAATATATCGCCGTATAGTTTAATGTATGCCCGACTATGTATGTTTGTGTGGGTTTATTGGTTCGTGCAATCGTTAACTTGATTTATGGAGTTTGGAGTCGGTGGCGCGTACCGCATTTTCTTTTTCGATCTTAAAAAGTTAATTTTCGAGCACCGACTGCCGACGTTAAGATTTACTGCTTTCGGAAAGGCGTCGAATTCACAACATGACGATACTATTAAGTACAGTGAGGTTCGACGAAATCGAAGAAATGAACATAAATATAGAGGAGGATTTGTTATGGAAGTGCTTGAAGAAGCGTGGTAAAATTAAAATAGGAAAAGCATACGGAAGACAGCTTTGAACCGGAAATGATTAAATGAATCGCAGTAGAAGAGACGCAAGGGTTCAGCATGTACAAAAGACGGTACAGACATCATTTAGAATTACTCTGTATACAAACTATAACAAATGTAAGCCTTGC
>JAFFZR010000006.1:14945-28477 GCA_018397195.1 Lethrus apterus
AGGTTCGCCACCACTGACCTAGGATATCGTTCTTGTAACGTTTGAATGATCGTGGCACTCCGCATGGTCCAAAAAAGATTATGATTGTAAAAAGTATTATTATATGCATTCTGTTAATAAAATTTTGGTGTGAGAATGTGCGGTTTTGTTTGGGTTGGATTTCTTTTGTTTATTTTTCAAGAAGTTTCGTTGTTTGGAATATGTTTACAAATAATAATTGGTTTTCTCAAAATACGTTTCTTAGACTCATTAATTGAGTTATTGTTGACACGATATAATTAATATTTTTAGAGCACAACGACACATTATTATGTTGGGTCGTTTATCTCCATTAAACATTTCGTACTCCGCATATCCATTTATCGAACGCATTAATGCATAATAAATTAAAATTAAATTTCGACTTTTTTTTAACAGCAATTTTATGTAATTTTTCGTTACGTTATTGTCGATGAATAATGGGCCACACGGGAACACTGTTCGATTGTATTGCACGCCGTTTTATACTATAATGCGCGTTGTCACGAAAAATCCATACTATAAATTAATTTAAATTTTACTTACAACGGTAACTGTACAAACAAACAAAATTGGTTAAATTTTTTTTATTTGTGTCTATACTAACGAACCGCCATCGATGCTGTTTCACCAAAGACCAAACGAGATTTTGCGGTTGGATTGGTCGCCGCCGCCTTGAATGGCCGCACACCTAATCAAGGACACGTGACGATCGCAACGAGGGAAAAAAGAAAACATGACAATCAGTCTTGAAGTATCGAAGCGACGCCGAGCGCCGCAAAAATTTCACGCCAGAGTTAACTTCAATGCCCGAACGTACTTCTGTTGCACTTCCAATATCCTCACTTCATAAATATGAATGACTGAGGCGCGGAGCAACTTATTTATTTGAGAAGCGAGAGGAGGATTTTCTTTGAGGGCGCGTTTGTACACACTTGGATGGTTCCTATCGCATGCCGCATTACGAAATTTTCGATTTATTTCAATATTGCAACAACCCACCGTACATCGTAGGTTTCACATGTACGATAAATGTTAAGTCGCCAATGTTACCGTCTTGTAACAGATATAATCCACATCACATTTTTATGGAAAAAAAAGAACACCGCCACTTCCATTTTTGGAAATGGATAAAGCTCCCTTAAAAATAATTTGCAACACATTACATTGTGATTATTATACAGGGTGGGATTAAATCACTATCAGATTCCACTAAAAAAAAGTATGTCTTCATTTAATTTTTTTTGTGAAACGCACATATTAATGTGTATTTTTAAAAAATAAAATATACCTGTTTCAGCGTTTTTTAAAAAACCAGTTCACTTCGCTTTTTTAAAAAAAAAATCAATACACTAATCCCACCCAACATTAAATTTTCAAATCGATTTTTCTCAGAATTTTTTTAGTTCAACCTTATGATTTTTGTGCACGGTCATAAAGGGTATGACGTCATAACTACAAAACAAAAGAAAGTCGGAAGATGAATCGCACATATTAATGTGTATTTTTAAAATCAAAAATCGACCTGTTTCAGCGTTTTTTTAAAAAAACCGGTTGAGTTCGCTTTTTTTAATATTCCTTACTTTAAGTGTTGATTGTACAGTGAGATCGAAAAAAAGATTAGTCAAAGTAAGCCATGAACAAAAATCGGCATGTCTTTACTTAAACCACTATTTATTTGTTAATGTCAAATTGACGTTTGTCAAAAATATTGTCCAAACAAATCAAAGCTTTTCTTTTAGAATTTTCTTTTGAAATGGAAATGAAACAGTAAACGGTGAATGACAATATTCTTACGATGCCTGTTATAAAGAATTTCAGGAGCACTTTCCTATGGAACATTTTTGACAAACGTCAAATAAATAGTGGTTTAAGTAAAGACATGCCGATTTTTTTTCATGGCTTACTTTGACTAATTTTTTTTTCGATCTCACTGTATATGTTTTATTTTAATTTGTATTAGCACTTTTTATTATTTATTCTTTTTTTTTAACTACATTTCTATATCTTTTACACTTGCAAATTTTGCTCATACGCCACTTTTAATAGGTATTCCGGCGGTTGAGCGTGGGGGAAAAGGGAAGTAACCTTAGGGTGCTTTTGTGACGTCATGAACGTGGAAGCCTTGAACGTGTTGAACAGTCTTTAACAGCTTTGTTCAAAGCTGTTCAGGAATTATTCACAGTTGATCAAAGCTTTTCAACCTGTTAAAGGCATTCTCGTTTGTGACGTCACGAACTAGTTACTAAAGTTACTTCTGTTTTTTATTTCTCCAACCGCTGCAATACTACTACTTTTCCTTTTTTCATCCTTTGATAGTTACAATATCATACATTCTCCCATTCAGTATATTCAGCAATACTTTTTGATTCCGTAAAATTCCATATCTCCATCCACACATTTCTTTTTGTTCGTTTCCTCGGCCAAAACTTGCTATATTTAAGTTATAATAATAAAGTTATAATAATAATAATTTAAGCTATATTTTATTATGTTGTATTTTATTAAATGTTATCAACTGGTGTACGAAGTTAACACATCTACAAATTTAGTCGGTATCCTTTCTAATTTTAAGACCTTCCTTCTCCTAGTATTATGCTAATGTAACGATGAATTCCAGTTGGTAACCTTTTATAGCCTTTCTTATTCGGGCTAGACTAACGGTAAGCCACAGAAGTATTTTTTTTTTAATTCTGCCCTTACTATTCCATTTTCCAAATGCATTCTATTTCCAACCCAGCTTCCACTGCTATAATTTTTTTCTTCTTTTATCTTGAAACATAATTCTCTGGTGTAAAGTGACATTATTTCAACATTCTTTCTTTTCTGAAACTATACACGACACACATGTTGAAAGCAGTTTCCTAAAATGAACAGTAAGTTTTTTTTGTGAAATAAAAAAAGGAATGCCATAGAGCAAGCAGGTTTGTAAATTGAAGAATTAATTTTTTTGTATGTGATTATTTATATAAAATTTAAAAAAATAGTCACAAATAAAAAGAAGTATGAAATATTTTACTTTTCTGGGTGGGAAAATTAAAATCCGGCATTTTTCAGGAATCAAATAAAAGCTACACAATTTAAAGCATAATATTTAAACCTGAATTCATGCTTTGAGCAATTATGTACGACGAATCACATTTTTGAAGAATATTTTATTAGAGTACGTCAACAACGTTTGGTTTAAATTTAAAAGCTACAAAAAAATAATCGCAAACCATCGAAGTAATTAGGTAATTATATAAAGTGCGGACTCGTCCTGTATATTTTGCTTATAACTTTTGTGGATAATTATTTAGTCACGAATTCGTGGAGCGCAATTAAACAGTTGAATAACGCGTTTATCGTGGATAAATTTAAAAGCTTAAAAAACTCAATTACACAGCAAATATTTAAACCAAATACATATATATTTTGTGTGAATTTTATGCTGAATCATTTATACATTATGCATCATAATCCTATTAAAATATGTACATATACGCTTAATCACGCTGTAATTACGAGATTACGTAATATACAATACAAAACCATTAACTGAAAAGAAAAACAATAGAAAATATTCGCAGGATTCGTCTGTCGTTCGATAAATCTATTTATGAAATTAACGCAATGAATATTTCACCAATTTAAAATAATTTAATTTTGTCAGTTCCCCAATTACAGGTACTAATTTAACAATGAGCGACGTGTCATGCCCACATTCAATTAATAAATCATCAGGCCAATCATACATGTTTCAAAATATAACGTTATTTTATTTTTGATAATTATTCGTGCAGGAACTTTGAAAATAATTGTTACGCTCTGATGGGCAACGGTCGCTTTGTTTAGAAATTTTTATTTTTTATGTTCACATTTAGTTTATTCAAATCAACGACATTCAACAGGCAGTAGCAGCAGCACTTTCGACGGTGCTTACGAATGGAATAATAAAATGATATTTTTCAATTAACATAAGTCCAAACAATGAATAACTGCCATTCAAAGGGATTCGAACGACGTTAAAAATCGCCGTGTATTAAAATCGTACATACAACGACAATTGAATTGCATAACAGCCATGCTGCATGCATAATTCAGGATTGTGTACGCAGATGGACTTTTAAAACAGTGCCAGCTACCATCTGTTTTTAAAGTACAGGGCCGGCGCACAAGAAGGCGCATAAAATACATAATTACCGGGGCGTACCTATTCATCATATTTGTATGTTTGTACGTTGTTTGTGTTGAATGCACAATGCGAGTTGAGGGTTTTAATTGTGAGAACGTCGAGTTTCTTTCTTATCCTTTTGTACGCCCGTTGATTAGTATTTACGGTCCAGAGGCGATACGTCATGCGTTACATTGTCCTCTAGTTGAAAATGTATTTTGGAAGTTCAAGTTTTGTTAGTTACCTAATATGAATGAAATCATTGCTAAAGAAATTCTTTATTTTTCGAAGATAAACTTTCTACACAACAAGTTTTATCAGACTAGTTCTTTCCAAAACATTTTTTATTTAACATCATAAAAATGTAGAACGTCTGTGGAAGTAGAAAGTCTGGAAACTGTAGCAATAAAAGTTCTAATTTAACAATGTTTATAAAATGGAAAGTGAAATAAAATGTTAAAGAAATATAACAAATTACGAAAAGATATACCATGGCGATATTTCGATTATATTCAATTTCGTTAGCAAGAAATATTTGATTTTATTATCGTTTGATAGGTATCTCCTGTTTTCTTTCAGATACTGGCACGGACGGCTTCACTTGATGGAAGTGGTAAGTCGATTTGTTTTCAGTAAATTAGAATTATATTCATCATTAATAAAACTAAATAGAATACAGTCCCCTTACATAGAATATTTACTAAACACTTCTTTTAGTTTTTTTTTTAACGTTAAAAGAATCATCATTGAAAAAGTAATTCATTAAGAAAACAAATAATAAAATATGAATAGCAATAGTAAAAAAAAAAATAGAAGAATACTTATTAATGAACAATGTACAGCCTAAATCAAAAATAATGTCTATACTATTTGGCCTATGACATTATTTTTGATTTAGGCTGTACATTGACAAAAGTGGGACTAACATTGTACCTTTGGGAACCTCAAAGATCTTGCTTATAATTTCTTGTAAGTTTATTTCTTTGCTTTATGCATACGAAAAACCGAAAAATAGCTGGCCTACTTCAGAACATCTTCATCTTTTCTTTTCGTAGCTTTCAACAATCAAGCTACATTTTGATGGGTTTTTATATGACTTTTTTTATTATTTAATTCAACACAAATGTGAAACCAAAAAATCTGACGAAAATGTCTGGGTTCGATCCGTAATTGAAAAGTATAATGAAATTTCATTATAATTACAAAGCGAACCCAACACACACTTTTGTGATAATATATTATTGAATTTATTGACTCCCAGAGGGACCTCCATGTATCATCTTCATAACAGTATTTAAAAAAAAAAATTGTTTCAAATAATAAAGTTATGAGTAAGAAATAAGAAGTCTCTATAATGGGTGATTCATCTCACCCAAGTGTTCAGAGTTATATGGAGAATATTTAAAAAATTTCTTTATTTTAACACAACTTTTCTTTACGGCTTATGAAAATTACATATTTAACTACGTGTTAAATATTTAAAAAAAATTATATTTCAAATTCATTCTCCAAGAAATAAAAACATAAACATACTAAATAGCAAAATAATGAAATACTGAAGTACGTAAAACTTAAAATTTAGGAATACAAGTAGGAATGATTTATTTATATAAAAAAAATCAATAAAATTATTGCAATAAGTAAAGGGATTATCGAGTTAAAAAAAAGTTTTATTATTATTATTTATTAATTATCTTCGTGAGATTTAATTCGAAACAAATATTTAATTTAATAAAATATTCAGGAGAACATAATAAATTACTCAATACAACATAAAATATTAAATGTTAAACAATATAAAAATCCTGGTTGTTTGATTTGATTTAAACTGTTTATAATGAAAAATTTGATTCGGTTTCACCCTGACATGAAAACAAAAAATTATTTAAAATGTGTAACAAATTTTTTTATTAAAAAAAAAATAATAACAAAAGAAATCGCTGAAAACATCAATTATATTATTTTGCTTTAATACAATTCTATTTTCCATTTACTGATTCTATTGATTTTGAATTGAAAGCGAAAATATTGAAAATATTTCAACGTTCATGTGTATAATAAAGTAATAACGCAGCTGGAAAACCTGAAAAAACTTGCATAGCTATCACATGAAAGATACATCCGGCCGTCGTGTTCCACACGCTGAAAAGAATGTGGAGAATTTTAAATATAGAAATGTGTAATTATAACAAAACGTTTTTACACCATCTAATACTAATATTGCGTCGACCTCGTCACGAACGTCTGTGTTGAGGAAGCATGTTTAACGATTTAAACAATGGAATATATTGGGGCGCCGTTTAAAAAAGAACGAGCAAACAGATTAGAGTAAAATTGAAAAAGTTTCGAAATCATGTGGTGGGCGTCAGGGCAAGTTTGGACATCAATAATAACTGTTGTGTAGTTTGGCTCTATCAGGGCAAGGTGGATGTAATTTATGGAGGTTCGAAATAAAGTCTTCGTTTTGGTCTTGATTCGTGTATCGCGGCGTGTCTGCATTTCATAAATTTCAACTTTTACGACGGCTAGAAACATTTGCTGGCTACAAAAACAAACAACATTTTAAAAGTAACGTTAAAGCTAAGAATTAATAAATACTTTTGGTCTTACATAAATCTTATATTCAAATAAGAATTTTCTATAAATCTACGAGTTTCAAATTTCATTTCAACACGGAACCCGTATTATTTGTACATATTGAAAATTGTAATTTCACAGTTCATTAGTTGAACTTTTAAATAAGCAAGTATTTGAAATATTAAATTATTATAAAGTATGTTCATAATTTAATAATTAAGGATTTTTAATAATCATTTAATGAAAATGAAAAGCCCATTTAAATGAAAATTGCGCAAATGAGCGAACCAAACAAAAAAAGTGAAATATTAATTTTTATTTATTAATTTTATTAAATCTAGTGAACACGAAGAAATACGCGAAACCACAGAATATTTAAGAAAATGAGAACGGAACAAGAAAATCGACAGTGTCTTTTACTAAATAATCGTTAGTTTTCGTATATTTTTGTAATTGAATTTATTTATTATAATAAAAGCCTAAAATAATATTTATCAGAGTGGAATTTAGCATGTGTATTTGAATCAACACACCTCATGTTTCAATATTTTTTGGAACGTATAAAATTAATTTGACAAACAGTATAAAATTAATTTGATAAACAGTATAAACATATTTCGTATAAATTGAATACAGTCCCCCCAGCCCCAACCCCCAATTCAACGTTAAAACGAGCACTATAATTGGTATTTAAGCTTGAAGGGTGTCGTAGTATCAATTTCATTAATTTATTTGTATGGTAAATTTATTATCAAATTTCAGAGATGTTATCGACATTTGAGAATGAATTTTCAGAATTTATTTCAGCAGTACGACATTCGTATATTAACATTTCCCCAAACATCTCCCCCTACGACAACAAATCCCTAAGAAAACTTTACTTTGAGACCATGGACTTTTTCTTTCTTTGCGTCCGGAGAAAGTTTATAAGACACATCAGGGAAACGAAGCAAACTTAATGTTTTCGCGCCTAAAGTGTCCCATTCCAAAAGCACCAAATAAGAACAAGTTTTCGGGAGCTGAAATACCCCTGTGGTTTAACAATTATCCGACAGGTAAAAGCTACCGACCTTTTTCCATTCAATTTTGTATAAATAGAAATTCTCAAATACAAATTATTTTATGGGGTTCGAAAGCTTCACTTACCTGCTGCGTGTCAATATTTCATATCAAGTTACGGCTCGACTGGCAAGCACATTATGTTTCGTTCGAACGAACGATTCCAAGTACGGCAACAATGAAAACGAGTTTACTACGATCCTGCATTATATAGACGCGTCTTACAACATAAAAACTTATAATAAAGATTATCATAAAAGCATTACCAACGTAGACAACAGAATCAAAATGGACGATCCGATAATTTTTTTGTCATGTGTTGCAATTTCGCAGGTAGATGTCGTTACATAAATAAAATAAATGTACGTTTTGTGTTTTAAAAGCAGACTTTAAGATCATTTTGGGAATGTGGATATTTTTCTGCTTGATTATTTTTACGATAACGACGCTTGATAATTGAAACCAACCAAAGATCGACTACAAGCATTTCGTATCATTTTAACCACGAAGACAGATTAGTTACATCACGAAAAGTTATATACTAAACCAACACCAAATTGTTAATTGTTGAAATAGAATTAAAAATTATTAAACTTTGGGGAAACTGTCCCTTGCAAAAGTAGATTGTTTGTTTAACAAAATGGAGGGGGGTCGCGTTGGGGGCACGTGGCTTCACGTATGAACAAAAATCGGCATGTCTTTACTTAAACCACTATTTATTTTTAAATGTCAAATTGACGTTTGTCAAAAATTTTCAATAGGAAAGTGCTCCTGAAATTGTTCATAACAAGCAACGTAAGAATATTGCCATTTACCGTTTCCTGTTTCATAAGCTTTGATTTGTTTGGACAACATTTTTGACAAACGTCAATTTGACATTAAGAAATAAATAGAGGTTTAAGTAAAGACACGCCGATTTTTGTTCATGGCTTACTTTGACTAATCTTTTTTTCGATCTCACTGTATTTCCCATAGCCAACCCAACGAAATCCGATGGATCTAAATTCAATCACATCTGTCAATAGATTTTCATACACTCCAGTAACAAAACCTGGGTAACAAAACCTAAAACGTGAAATTAAACAATAAATAAAATAATACACACAGAAAAAGATCCCAAGGAAACCCATTGCAATACGCTGATTTTGGGGTTGGATTCGTGTCTTGGTTTTCGTTTGCGAAAATTGTATACATTTTATTTAATATTTACTTCTTTTGTTATTTTGACGAAGAAAAAGTTTGTTCTGGAATTTTGTTGTTAAGTCCAACTTAAATTTATTGAATCAGGAGTTGTTGAAAATAGAATTGTTGCTTCGTTTCTATACGTGTCTGCTCTGTGTATTATACAAAGCGATCGTTTTTAGACGATATCTCTTCACATCTCGATTTAAAGGATAGAAATCTCGACTAGATAAGGTTGAAAAGAGTTGATGGTCAGAATTATATACACATGAGGAGATCACATTTCAGAATTCTATCGGTCTTAACGACATGTAGAAAGCAAGGATGCACAGAGTTTCAGTCCAGATTTCAGATGGAATGCTTAAAATAAAATTTATCAATTTAGAATAGAAAATTGACAAAAAATAATCGGAAAATTAAAGAAATTCGTACAATTGAAGACCTTGCTACAAGAACAAGTTATCTCCACTTTACCAAATTTAACAGGAGAAACAAAAAAACTATTTTGAAGTTTAGTTTGCAACATTTTACATTTTTTTTTTGTGATGGCAATTATCAATTTGACGCAGATACAGGTTTTCGTGTGCATTCACGCTAGTTAAATCACAACATCTGACCAGAATAGCAAAAATTAGGTTGGAGTTACCTCTTTCTTGCCACCAAACGCTGATAATTGATACAAAAAAATGTTAATATTTTTTTCAATATTAATGTAATATCACTTAAATGATACGTAATGTAAAGTATACTTGCTACTAAAATACATCAACGAAGGATGAACATTTTCTAAATGCATCCTTTAATTTTTAAATAATTTATAAGAGCTACCTCATGTTTACACCAAATAAGTTAGTACTATATCTGTGGAAAACGGATATTTATTACAATATTATTATACAAAACAATATGTTATTCATTATTGTCATCATCAGTGATATCAGTATCATCATCTCCAGAGCTGACTCGTTTTTGGACCAAACAATAGTGATTCCAATATAGAGGCAGCTTCAAAATATGTCACCTGACGCTGACGATACATGGGAGAAACATCGTTCTTGCACCAAGCGTAGGTAACCCATTGATGATGCAAATTCCATGTTTAACTCATTTTGACCAAAAAGTGGAGATACCTCGTTCTTGCAGTAGGGTCTTCAATTGCTTGTTAAAAACTCATTTGTTCAAATTTCTTTTGTATTATTTGTATATCGGGAGGCGATACCATTAAAAAATGAAGACTAAATTTTTGAAAGATTCATATCCACAGAGTACATAATTTTCTTAAACCAAAAGTGAGACTTACGGCTGACATAATGTGCGTGTAAAAATCTCTCCAAAACTGAAACTTAAAATTTTATTGCGATACGTAAAATTACCCGTAAAAATTTACAGCGGACGGAACAGTAAAACCGGATTATTTACGGCTCGTGTACAAGGCGACTTTTACCTATAGGTATATCTTAGCGTCGTCGTTTACCTTCCAGCAATTTCATCTCTTAGAGCGAAAATTTCACGGTATTTCATGAAACGGGGACGTGTATACAGTCCCGGCACAAGGTACATAGCATATTAAAATTCTTTAATAATTTCCTTTTTATTTTTGTTCAATAAACACTGACGTACGACGATTTTGCGATACAGAAGAACGCAGATTATTATAATTTTTAATTTCTGGATCAAACATTTTTATTTGTAAAAATATCCTTCTTTTTTATTTTATTAATTTCATTAAGATTAAGAAAATTATACGTCGTGCAATATACAGTGAGGACAAAAAGTAAGGAATATTTAAAATAAAAACAAACTCAACCGGTTTTTTAAAAAACGCTGAAACAGATCGATTTTTGATTTCAAAAATACACATTAATATGTGCGATTCATCTTCCGACTTTCATTTGTTTTGTAGTTATGACGACATCACAAAAAAAATAAATGACAACATAGTTTTTTTTTTGTTGAATCCGATAGTGATTTGTCTACCCTCTATGACCATGCAAAAAAAAACATAATGTTGCAATAAAAAAATTCTGAGAAAAATCGATCTCAAAATTTAATGTTGGGTGAGATTAAAGTATGGAATATTTTTAAAAAAAGCGAACTCAACAGATTTTAAAAAAAAACGCTGAAACAGGTCGATTTTATTTTTTAAAAATACACACTAATATGTGCGATTCACATTCCAACTTTCATTTGTTTTGTAGTTATGACGTTATGACGGAAAAATTTAAATGACGACATACATTTTTTTAGTGGAATCCGATAGTGATTTTTCTACCCTTTATGACCGTGTACAAAAATTACAAGGTTGCATAAAAAATATTCTGAGAAAAATCGAGCTGAACATTATTATTACCATTATTATCATGGTATCTTGATTATTCAATGGTTTTAAGATAAAAACGAAAGGTACTTCAACAAGAAAGTTACGTACCGTTAAAGGTCTGAATTATTTTTTATTTAGGATAATATCAACATTTAATTTTCAGATCGATTTTTCTCAGAATTTTTTTAGTGCAACCTTATGATTTTTTTGTACGGTAATAAAGGGTAAACAAATCACTATCGGATTCCACTAAAAAAAATGTATGTTGTCATTTAAATTTTTTTGTGATGACGTCATAACTACAAAACGGAAGGTGAATTGCACGTATTAATGTGTATTTTTGAAATCAAAAATCGACCTGTTTCAGCGTTTTTATTTTAAATATTCCTTACTTTTTGTCCTCACTGTACATACATAGATATTACGTGTATAATTTTATACAAAATATTATACACTTTATTTTATGCGCACGGAGATAACGTAGTTTTCTATTTATTTACATTCAACCGTGATATTCTTCGAACTCTAACATTATGCTTTGCTTGTTTAGTTTTAATTTATTGCTGTGATTGTTATAAATACATTTCAGGCCCTTGTAACCCTATAACCAGGTCATAGTCTATTGTCGCACCTAATTGTTTTATAAACCAGCGATAGGTAGCGGCACTTCACTGAGCATCTAGATTTTGTCACCACATGCAGATTATACATAAAATCCGACAACTAACGTGTAAAACAGAAATTTTTCATACATTAAATTTATATGAATAATTTTATATACAAAATTACAGAACTAATTTTTAAATGAAATTTTTGTAAACAAAATCTGGAATGTTTAATTCAATCGAAAATGTTTGAAAATGTTTATATTTTTATTCGACATACATAATAAAATTATAATAATTATTATTTGAATTGATATCATCAGTAAAGGCACCCTTATGTATATATAAGCGGAAGCGGCACTTCCTTAGCTTTCCGTTGAAGCCATCCCTGCACGAATACAGTTGGTTTATTCCCGCACGAAATAAAAATGCAAACAACCGACATATGCATGCATATTCAACCCGCCCGTCGGCGTCGGTCGTAAGTTCCGCAAAGTAATTCGTCGAAACGTCTGCAAAGAAATTCACCAAAAACTTGTTATTAAGTCGCGAGCGGAGTAGGAATTATTATCGAAGAAGTGGATGCGGCGATGCCTTTTTGTTCGGCACGCGACGAGTTTTCGGTACGAAAGATGTTTCGTACTTTTTGTCTCGGGGATGATAACGCCCGAACTTTTCAAACTAAACCCACTTTACATCCGCGAAGATTTTTAAACCAGACGGCAACGTTTTTAATGTACGGCAGAGATAGTACTAGACGTACATATTTCCAAGTCATATTTTACTTTAATATTCCGAAGCTAGTTTGTGAGTTATTTACTTCACGGGATCTTTATTTTGTTCGCGGTTACTTTGCACAAAATTCAAGATGCAAATGTGATGATGATTGATCCGTAGTTGATAATATAAAACGCGCAAAGGAAAAAGATACACAAGAAAATGATTGGTGTTTATTCGATTAGATAAAAAAGAGAAAAGAATTATTCTTCGAAACTAGAAAAAAGAACAGAAAAAATGGAAAAGATTAACCAATTCGTATGTTTCCATTTTATATGGGAATGTTGCAAATGTTTTTGTTATACAGGATCTTCCAAAAAAGAGGGAACACTCAATAACTTTATTATTTTGAGTTTTACAAAAAAATGATGACATAGTTTTTTGTTTAAGAACATGTACGCTGTTTTATGGCACTTTCAATTGGTTTTTCCTATTTCCGGTTAAACCGGAAACCTACACAACTTTGGTTTTTTAAATGACACTCTGTATATTTTTTGACATTTTTTCATTCGTTACAGTTTTTGCTTTCTGTACGTACCAAATTTTATGGGTGTTTTATAAGAAAATTTTGCTGTAAATCCTAAAAAAATATTTCGAAGTGTTCAAGACAGCTTTGAAAAAAAATATAAAATATCTATTGCCATGAAAACAAATGTCTTTAATATTTGACATCTGTCACTTCTGTCAGAGTTCGTTTACAAAAATTAACAATAGATCCACTTTTTCACTATTATTCGTTTTTATTATACATACAAAGGTTACAAATATTGTTATTATAATCAATTTCGTAGAATGTTTTCAAACTACATGTAAACAAACTCACAGAAGTGACAAATGTAAA
>JAFFZR010000007.1:0-28240 GCA_018397195.1 Lethrus apterus
AACAAAGCTGATAAACTACGAACTAATAGAAAAAATAGAATATGCTGCAAATAAGAAGATACACCAAGCTTTACATTTCAAACTTTCATAATATTCACACATTAAATAGAGAGATCACAAAATCCCATATTTTGTATGTAATATTACTGCTTTCTTGAGTAAAGCTTGGTGTATCTTCTTATTTACAGCATATTCTATTTATTAGTTCGTAGTATATCAGATTTGTTTTAAAAAAACATTTAAAAATTACTTTTATGGTTCTCAGGATGGATGACAATGTACGATAATTAAAAAATACATCAATATCTCGAAAATTATTAATTTTAACTACATATGTTGCTTATTCAAATTAATAGACAATTAAATTTTGCTTTCGACTAATGCATAAAAATATAGCACTTTCATTTAAAAAAATTAAGTTTTCCGCATTTCAATTGTTTCAAAAAGAAGAAGGTTTATTAAGTATGTTACATATCGATTTCTAATGCTCTTACTAATATCACTAAAGATCCCTCTAGCGTCGCATAAAATTTCATGATCTTGCTGTATTTCGTTATTGAACTATAGGCGTTTTGCCGAAGACCGTCAGCTGTCAAAATTCCCTCATAAATGCAAATATCTTAAAAACGAATAGACATAGACAAATATTATCTTATACAAAGTTATATTAGAATTATCCAGGGAATTCAAAAATAATATATAGGGTGTTCCATTTAAAATTTTAAAGTTGTTCGTCATTGCGCAAAAAAGAAACACTCCGTATAACTGAAAATATATTTTAGGTGGTGGAGACCATAAATTCAAAAGACTTTTGTCTTAAAATATTTTTTGTATTTTGCATAACAACGGAGATATCGAAGAATATCGCACTAATGTTACACCCCTGTATAACCTTGCAATATTATATATATATTCTAATTCCCTGATTCATTCTTTCGATCTTGATCTTCCACACTTCTTTATAGCATCATTTTTTTTTAATTATTGCTTTTTTATCTTCTTTTTTTAGGACGAATCTTGAACAAAGACGGGCCGAAACGAATTCGACTCAAATAGAAGATGTGTACCTGACGAGGAACTCGACCGTCATCATTTACGCGGCGATAGTGGGCTTTTCCTTTTGCATAGTTTTTTTCAGATTGTACGCCTTTTTCAAATATTGCATGCGCGCGTCTAGGAAATTGCATGACAAGATGTTTTACAAGATCGCCACCGCGCCGATGAGATTTTTCAATACGAATTCATCGGGCAGAATCTTGAATAGATTTTCCAAAGATATGGGATCAATTGACGAACAGTTGCCTTACATCTTAGTGGATACCTTGCAGGTACGTAGTGTGATAATTTTCGATGAGCGAGTCTGTAAGTTTACCTGGAAACCAGGAGTACCGCAAGGTTATACGTTAGGCACCAATTTGTAACATTTTTGTGTCTCCTCGTTGTCATTTAGTGCCAGGCATCCAATTGTTGATATATACACAAAATTTTTTGAAATATTTAACCTTCAACCTTCAATGTATATAAAATACATTTGCTCTGATAATGAAATGCATACATCACTTGCAATGCTCCTTACATTACATTATATTGTTAAACATTATTTCAGATTGGATTAAAGGTATTGGGAATAATGTTGGTCGTAGCGTCTGTAAATCCCTATCAATTGCCCGTTTCGTTGGTGATGCTTATCGTGTTTTATCTGCTACGTACCGTTTACCTGTCAACGAGCAGAGACGTGAAACGTTTGGAAGGTGTAAGTAAGTATGAAATAAATCACTTTGAATTTAAAAGTCACGCTTATATAATTGTTCAGCTCGAAGTCCTGTGTTCACCCACATGAATGCCTCACTGCAGGGATTGTCGACGATACGTGCGTTCGAAGCACAAGAAATGTTGAAATTTGAATTCGACATTCATCAAGACAACCACAGTTCCGCTTGGTACATGGTCTTGGGAAGTTCGCGCGCCTTTGGATTTTGGCTGGATATGATATGTGTATTTTACATCGGGTCGGTTACAATAAGTTTTTTATTAATGGAAAACGGTAAGTACCGCCGTATAAAAACCATATAATATCAATTTTCCTGCAGAAATGTATGGAGGAAACGTCGGTTTGGCGATCACTCAGGCGTCGATGCTGACGGGAACGTTCCAATGGGGTATACGCCAATGGAGCGAGCTTGAAAACCAAATGACGTCCGTTGAAAGAGTCGTCGAGTACACAAATATCGTTAATGAAGACCAAGAAGGTGAAGATCAGAAATTACCGCCGAGTTCGTGGCCTTCGGAAGGTTGTATCGAATTCAAAGATGTGTCCCTCAGATATTCCGTGATCGAGCAGTACGTCTTGAAAAATCTCAGTTTCGTCGTCGAACCTAGGGAAAAAGTTGGAATTGTGGGTCGAACGGGTGCGGGAAAGTCTTCGTTGATAACGGCGTTATTTCAGTTGGTGAAAACCGAAGGTCAAATCATCATCGACGGTTTAGATATAACGAATTATCCGTTGCAAAGCGTCCGTTCGAAAATTTCCATTATTCCCCAAGAACCGGTCTTATTTTCTGGCACGTTGAGGAAGAATTTGGATCCCTTCGACGAATATTCAGATGTGGATCTTTGGAATGCGTTAGAAGAAGTCGAACTGAAAAGTACGATTAATGAAAAACCGGCCGCTTTAAACACGAGGATGTCCGAAGGTGGTGCGAATTTTAGCGTCGGTCAAAGACAATTGTTTTGTTTGGCAAGGGCGATCGTTCGAAATAACAAAATTTTGGTGTTGGACGAAGCAACGGCGAACGTGGATCCTCACACCGATTCACTTATACAAAATACCATAAGAAAAAAATTTGCTTCGTGTACCGTTTTAACAATTGCACACAGGTTGCACACTGTGATGGATTCCGACAAGGTTTTAGTGATGGATGCTGGACGTATGGTGGAATTTGATCATCCTTACAAATTGCTTGAAAGGAAAGGGTGGTTTTATGGATTGGTTCAGGAAACTGGCAAAGCGATGGCTCAAACTCTTTCAAACGTAGCTGAAGAGGTAACAACAATGAATGATTTTATATCATTTAATTTTAATTTTTTTTTCAGAATTATAAAACCAATTACGGAAATACGTCGTGATATAGAATTTAGATATAGATTAAGCGAAATATTTTTATATGTACATCAATTTCATTGTGTGTATAATAAAGATTAATACGTGAAAAATACAAATTTTTTTTAAATAGAAAACAAATATGAAACACCTATCAGTAGTAATAAATAAGTAATAAACGAAACTTTCATTTGATAGTAACTAATTTAGACTTTAGTAACGATCTGCACAGCTTTTCCCACTTTCAATGTGGAAAATCCCAAAGCGCATAATGTAATGCACCAAATGATGTTTTTTTTAAATACTTTTACCCCATCTATATTAACAAACACAAAGTTATCTGCAGGTTTCTTGTTTCAAACATGAAACATGAATTGTGTAGGAGTATGAATATGTCCAGATTGTGCTTCACATATTCCCACTATAATCGTACATTTGTCATCAAATTCTAATCAATTTTGAGATGTTTTTACTTTGCATTTCAACCAATAAAATAACCAGTAAAAGGAAGTTTACGTATTTTGTTACGTGATATATAGAACAAGGATAGCCGGAATAAATTATATCACATCCGTATTTGCCATTGTCGGACTTTACCACGCATATAGACGTATGCTAAAAAGAATGTGAAAGGCATTTATTTTAAACCAAACGCGGGCAAAACTTGACATAACATTTTCTTCATAAAATGATTTTTTATGTTATTTATATCATTCTTCGTCTTTACGATTTTGTCATGAAAATGTAATTAATCTTTGTTATTTCAAACTTAAAATCAAATCAAGTCAATACAGATGATTATAAATTCAATAAATCGATATAAAAATAAATCTTCGCATGATATATGCGCATAAACAATTAATACAAACAATTAAAATAATTATCATTTGTATTCAACAATTTTAATTCAAACAGATTGTTGTTTTATATCTAAAGTTTTTAATTTTTTTAATTAATTTTGTTAAACAAATTCCTAATTATAAATCACAAGTTGCAAATTTAATAACAAACTGTGACATAGCCGGAAGAAGTGTCCAAGTTCACAAAACATTGAACAGTTGTTATCTTAAATCTTAACCGAATGATGAGGTCACAAAATGTATACGAAAATCCTTGCCCTTCAAACACGTTCGTAAATTGCCTTATTCTGATGCAAGAAATACAAGACATATTTATTGCATGGCATCAAGGTCGATGAAAAAACTTTGTGTCATCTACTTAACATTAATTTTATACAAGAAAAATCGCTTGGTCTTTTAAATAAAATTCTGATCTTGACTTGTATCATTTACATGAAGACGACTGGTTACTAGAAACATTGCATTTAAAAACGCATCAGAATTTGAGTAAGTTCTAAACAATGTCCACAACCAAGGACTAAAAGTACTAAATAAGAAAATATATGCAATAAGTGACGACAAAAATTAAAAAAAAAGATGCTGACACACCAAAGCGAAAAAAAGCAAATAATTCAACCTTTCACAATCAATTAAGTAGAAGAACTGCAAGGGCCGGAAATGGACTCTTTTAATATGGAGGAAACTGGAAACTTCCCAATTTTTCCTTTATGTTTCTAAGGGTACTTCCACAAAAATTTACAAAAGTCGCAACCGTAAGAAATCACGGTATGTTTGATTTTAATATAAAATTGAAACATTTTCAAATGTCTTTTATAATTAAAATTGAGAATAGTCGTAAGATCTTCATCTTTAAATTATTATTTGCAAACAGTTAACGCCATTAAACTATTTTACAAAAAGGCAGCTTTCAAATAAAAACAAATAAATTTGACAGGTGAATGAATTCCTTTATGTCTACCGCAAGGATACCCAGTTGACCTTCACTTTGGTTAAAGCTACGTTTCTTCAGAATGACCAGTTTCATAAAAAACTTCGCGCGTCCACTACTAAACAAACGATTCATGTTTGCATTAGCGAAAAAACAATTTTTCATCAGTTTGTGTTGATAATTAGTGTAAAAGGATAATTACAACAAAGGCACGAGGAAACTCTGGTATGCACATTTTTTAAAATATTTTAAATTATACATTTGCACACGCCCTGATCTTGAAACTCGAAACCGGCGTAAATTGTATCAGTATGGATTTTTCCAACAGAATAATTAAACTATTGTTTAGTTGCCCAGTTATAACCGTCTGAAGCTTTCTTACAAAATAGTGTTAAAAGCTCGTGTTATTTTAATTAGTGTTCTGTTTGTGTGAAATGTATGTAGAAATGTAACATTTTTATGAAATCCAACATATATACAAAAAAAAATAATCGAATTAAAATACATGCTTTTTTAATGCAAATTACAGACTAGAGACGTTGGTTTATTGCCTATTATGTCCTCGTTACATATGCATTGCAAATATAGTAAGATGTGCAATGAATCCTTAAACGTAGTAGAAATTAAATGCAAGACATGCTGGATTTTCCAATTTCGACAGCGCAAGAAATATTTGAAAAAATATAAATGAATTTTTATCGGTGAAAAATTATGACCTGTTAAAAAACTTCAAATTAAATATTAGTGAGATAACGCTTTAAATACCCCAGCCGATTTGTAAATATCAGCCATGCGTTGATCTATTAGAAGCGTGTTGTGTTTACATAATGAGCGCACAGACGCATTTTAAATAAGTACAATGTAAAGTATTTCGAGCGAGACAACCCTTTAAATACCCCAGCCGTTTTGTAAATATCATCAATGCGTCGATCTATTAGGAAGCGTGTTATGTTTACATAATGAGCGCACCAACGCATTTCAAATAAGTGCAATGTAAAGGATTTCGATATTACCGATGACGTTACTTATTGTAACATCATCAGTAACAAATAAATAAAACAGCTTTTTCGTATGTTAAACTTCAATATTTTAGATTTTTTGTTTAAATATAGTCACGGTATCCAGTACATTTGTCGTTTACAATATCGATGTCTATTGCAGTTTAAATAATATTTCAAGTCAATGATGTAGAAAAATATTTCGTTAAAACTTTATTCATTCTTTCGAAAAATGAGAGCTTTTTTCTATTCTTTGAGCGTATCTTCCATCGTGTTTATGTTTCACCTTGAAATGCTATTACAATTATATTTCGCAGTCAATGAAAAACCTTGCATAATTTTTTTATAAACCAATATCAAGATCACTATCATAAAGCCCATACTTTACTACATTGCTGATAGAATTTTTTTAATTTAGAAACTGTGATTGTTTCCATTTTGAAAAAAAAACCAATCCACGCCATCTTTCAATTGATATTTTTTCTCTCACGTTTTTTTAACACCAAAGTTTTCTTTTTACAGACATAATGACGATCACCTTGACTCCTAAAGTGAAGAATCCACGACAAAACGCAAACATATTTTCCTACATGACATTTGCGTAAGTAAATGACTAAAACTGGCTTTTTGTTTTGATTCATTAACGTAATTAATTAGATGGTTCATGCCAACGTTCATAAAAGGTTTTCGAAAAACACTAAACGAAGATGACCTATTCGAAACACTCGACGAACACAAATCCAGTTTCCTAGGCGACATGTTGGAGGAAGCTTGGGAAAAAGAAAAAACCAAAACAAAACCCTCCTTATGGAAGGCGCTGTGGAAAGTATTCGGTTTGAGTTTCATGTCGATGGGATTGGTGGCGACTTCCGTCGAGTTGATATTCAAGTACGTTGACTGAAACAAAACAATACGAAAATCATTCTTCAATTTCAGAATCGGGCAAAATTTAGCACTGGCCAGACTGTTGAAATATTACACGCCCGATCAAACCACAATAAGTGATACGGACGCCTACGTTTACGGGACGATAGTCGTAGCATGTAGCTTTTTCGTATCAATCGGTACGCATTGCTACATGATGGGTTTGCAACATTTAGGAATGAAGGTTCGAGTAGCTTGCTGTTCGCTCATGTACAGGAAATCCTTGCGAATGAGTAAAACTGTCTTCGGCGAGACCACCGTGGGACAATTGGTAAATTTGTTATCGAATGACGTCAACCGATTTGATTTCGGTGCGGTTTTCACGCACAGTTTGTGGTTGGCGCCCGTCCAGACTTGCCTAATAATTTACATACTTTGCAACGAAGTTGGATGGACTGGAAACATGGGCATCATTTTGTTGGCCTTGGTCATACCTCTTCAAAGTAAAATTAATACACATTTACAACTGGTGATAAAATTTTATTTTTCAGTATTTTTCGGTAAAAAAATTTCGGTCCTACGACTGGAAACCGCCATAAAAACCGACGAAAGAGTGCGCGTCATGAACGAAATTATAAGCGGAATGCAAGTCATAAAGATGTATTCTTGGGAAAAACCGTTTGTGAAAGTTGTCGCCGCAGTTAGAAGGTGCGTGTTTTTCGAAACAGTCCGATTTTAAATTGTTTTTTGTAGGTTAGAGATCGAAAAGCTTCGCATCACATCAATCATAAAAGCTATGATATTAGCCTTCATCAATTTTTTACCGAAACTCGGCGTGTTTTCCAGCGTTATTACTTATGCTTTATTGGGAAACGTTATAGGACCCCAATACGTTTTCATAGTGACTTCGTTCTACAACATGTTGAAGTTATCTATGAATATTTATTTCCCACAAGGAATCACACAAACCGCCGAGGCGAACGTATCCGTACACAGAATAGAAAATTTTTTATCGCATGACGAAGTAAACATTGCAAAACCGTCGAAAGAAAAGTACAAACAATTAAATGGATTTTCAAACTACGCAGTCAGAACTGGAATTACAATGAATCAAGCGACAGCAAAATGGACAAAGAAACTATCGGATAACACCTTAAACAACATAACGCTCAAAATTACTAATAATCGCTTATTGGCCGTTATAGGTGCGGTGGGTAGCGGTAAAAGTAGCTTTTTAAACGCAATCCTTAAAGAACTCCCTTTAACCAGCGGAAAAATCCAAATTAATGGGACAATTTCTTATGCAGCGCAGGAACCTTGGTTATTTATAGGTTCGGTCAAAGAGAACATATTATTCGGGGAACCCTTCAACGAAAAAAGATACAAACAAGTCGTGAAAGTCTGCGCGTTGGAACGTGATTTTTCACTTTTTATGTACGGGGACGACACCAACGTCGGAGAAAATGGAGCCACTTTGAGCGGAGGACAAAGAGCGAGAATAAACTTGGCAAGGGCAATCTACAAGGAGGCAAACATTTACCTCCTAGACGACCCTCTATCGGCAGTCGACGCACACGTAGCAAAACAAATTTTCGAAGATTGCATTTCTGGCTATCTGAAGGACAAATGTACGATTTTGGTAACAAATCAGTTGCAATTTCTCAAGATGGTCGACGACATCATCTTACTGAATAACGGGAGAATCGAAGCTATGGGAAGTTACAAGGAACTTCAGGAAAGCGGACTCGATTTTTTGCAAATATTGGGCGACGTGCACGACGAAAATGAAGAAGAAGTAACGGTGACGAAGCGGTTCGATTACAAATCGCAGGAAAATGGAGAAAAACCGGAAGAAAATAAAGAAAGTCGCAGCAAAGGATCTGTTGGGGTGCATGTGTACGGAGCGTTTCTCAAAGCTGGGGGAAACGTGTGTACTTTCATATTTTTAGGTCTTTCGTTAATTTTGTTACAGACGAGTACCAGTGCAGGGGATTATTTCGTTGGATATTGGTATGTAAAGAGAATTTTTACTTTCACACGTTACAGACATTGAGCTAAATCCGTAAAAACTGTAAAGTAAAAAATATTAGTATTAAGTCCGATCCTGTTTAATTCACATATACAGGGTCATAAGTACAGATATTTTAACAGGAATAGGTGACAATAGGCCAACTCCAAATATGCAAAAATTACGGTCCTGTGTTGAAGGGTGTGGCAGAAAAAAACATTTTAAATTTTGAGTAAAAAATGACAATAACGCCGATTTATCATCAATGAAGGTTGTTTTGCAACATTTCATGTTATTCCCGACAAAGGAAGTTGATTTTCAACGCGACACATATTGAAATGGACACAGGACCGTACTTAGAACCGAATACCCATATCGAAATTTTAAAATGAAGATAGTACCGCCGTTTTTGCGAATTTGGGATTGGGTTAAGGTCAGCTATCATCTGTTAAAATATCTGTACTTATTTCAGAATGACCCTGTATATTATCCGTCGATTATAATAAAACATAATTTGGATACTACAACTTACGTAAACAAGATCGGCGCGCCCACATGTTTCTCAATTTGACAAAATGACAAACGTAAATTTTTAGGGCCAACTTAGAAGAAAGAAAATCCCAACAAATCGCAACAAATCTAACCGAAAACGCACAGCTCGAAATCCCCTTGTCCACTGACGCTTCCATGATAATTTATTCCTGTCTGATGGTCGCACTCGTCATCACATCGATAGTGTGCGCGATATCATGTCTGCAGTTTTGCGTTCAAGCCTCGAAAAACCTGCACAACATGATATTTTCGAAAATCGTCACGGCTCCGATGAGATTTTTCCACCTGAATCCGTCCGGCCGGATTCTAAATCGATTTTCCAAAGACATGGGGATAATCGACGATCAATTACCCAGCGTACTGTTGGACGCCATCGAGGTAAACGTTTCAATTTTTTCAAATTTGCAGCAGAAAGTTTCATTTTTAATTTCAGATTGGATTGATTGTCGTGGGTATAGTAATAGTGGTGGGTGTGGTGAATCAATGGTTTTTAATCGCCGGTGCTGTTATATTTATCTTTCTTTATTTTTTGCGCGTCGTATATTTGGCGACAAGCGTCGATATCAAACGCCTCGAAGGACTGAGTAAGTTATCCCATTTTGTACTTCGTACCTGACAGATTTTTCCAGCAAGAAGCCCTGTATTCACACACATGACTGAATCCCTACAGGGATTGACGACAATTCGTGCGCTTGGTACACAAGACGCGTTGAAAAACGAATTCGACAATCATCAAGATCTTCACAGCTCCGCTTGGTTTATGTTCCTTGCCAGCGGACACACGTTCGGATTTCTTTTAGATTCAGTTTGCGTCATATACATAGCTGTGATTACTTTCGGTTTCTTATTCTACAAAAAAGGTAAAGGCGTTCTTGCAATTTGAATTTGTAACGATCACAAATTTTAGAAATACCCGGGGGAAACGTCGGCTTAGGAATGACGCAAGCTTTAGCCCTGTCGGAAATCTTGCAATGGGGTATGCGGCAATGGTGCGAAGTTGAAAATCTCATGATCGCGATCGAAAGGGTCGTCGAATATTCCAACATAGAAAATGAAGAAAACGAGCACGAAAGAAAGGAAACGCCCAGTGAAACTTGGCCCGAAATGGGTCAAGTAGAATTCAAAAACCTTTCCTTGAAGTATTCACAGTTGGATCCGTACGTTTTAACAGATGTGAATTTTCTCGTGCGGCCGAGGGAAAAGATTGGAATTGTTGGACGAACCGGTGCTGGGAAATCATCCATGATATCTGCATTGTTCCAACTGACGCCAACTGAAGGGGAAATTCTTATCGATGGCGTCGATATTAAGAACGTTCCGTTGAAGAATCTGCGTTCAAAAATTTCCATTATTCCTCAAGAACCCGTGTTATTTTCCGACACGTTGAGGAAAAATTTGGATCCGTTCGACGAGCACACAGATATGGATCTATGGAATGCTTTAGAAGACGTCGAGTTAAAAAATGTGGTAAACGACTTGCCATCTGGATTGATGACGAAATTATCAGAAGGGGGGTCGAATTTTAGCGTGGGACAACGCCAATTGGTTTGTTTAGCCAGAGCAATTATAAGAAAGAATAAAATTCTTGTATTAGACGAAGCTACAGCTAACGTAGATCCACAAACTGATGGTTTGATACAAACGACCATAAGAAATAAATTTAAAGATTGTACTGTATTGACGATAGCTCATAGATTACACACCATCATCGACTGTGATAAAATTATAGTTCTGGACGCTGGTTCAGTCAAAGAATTTGAACATCCACATAAATTACTACAAGCGGAAGGGACGTTTTACGGGATGGTGCAACAAACCGGAAAAGTTATGGCTGAAAATTTATTCCAAATTGCAAAAATAGTAAGTGAGTTAAACATTTTGTTCGACTAATTCATTTACAATAATTCCAGAACTATGAAAATACTCAAGCGGGAAAACGGACGTAATTTCTAAGACTAATTACAACCAAAATTGATTCATAATTATAATAAAATAATTTAAGATATTTATTTTTTTTTATACCCTTCATATCGCATGTCGTACATATTAGTAGATATAGGGCCGGCGTAAACTTTTGTGGGACCAGCTGAATCGCCTCGCGCCGGCCCTGTATTAGAAAATGCATATTAGGTCTGTTTGGTATCCTGAACTAGTGTACACTGGTGCAGACATTTTTGAAATTAAACATTATTACAAATTGATGCTGTTACTTAAATTCTTTTTGATGAGCTGAATAAGTGTAAGTAGTGTTAAGCTACATTCACTCAAAATTTAGTTCGAAAAACTGCACGGATTGCATTTTGTAGTGTACACTTTTCTACACCAGTTCAGGATACCAAACAGACCTATTATAGTCTTAGTTATACAGCGTGATCGAAAAAAAATTCATCAAAGTAAGCATGAACAAAAATCGGCATGTCTTTACTTAAACCACTATTTGTTTCTTAATGTCAAATTGACGTTTGTCAAAAATGTTGTCTAAACAAATCAAAGCTTTTCTTTTAGAATTCTACTTTAGAAATGGAAATAAAACAGAAAACGGTGAATGGCAATACGTTGCCTGAAAAATTTCAGGAGCATTTCCCTATTGAAGCAGCTATTTTGCCAAAAGTCCTTTTGACATTAAGAAATAAATAGTGGTTTGAGTAAAGACATACCGATTTTTGTTCATGGCTTACTTTGACTAATTTTGTATTTTATGTTACATGGAGCCATTATTGAATGATTATATTATAATAACACGGTTCATGTTATGATCAAACGTAGATTTAAGCTTAGGACACACTGTTAACACGTGACGTGTAACACGTCACGTCAGAAGACGTGGCAAGCTATCCACCGTTCACATTACTCTGACGTGTTATACCGACGCTTTCGATAAAAATCCTCAGTTAATTCAATCTGGATTGTGCGAGCTGGTATTGTAGTGTTGTCAACAGCGCAATATGGAGGACCTCCAACAGATGGATAAGTTGGACGAAAACGAGGAAATGTTAGTTGCCATCGCTGTATTGTTTGCTATTATAATGTTTACTTTCTCTTTAATGTATCTCTCCATGCTTTTGTCGTTTTTTTACTTCTCTATAATCTTTATTATTACGGTTATAGAGGAAATCGTAGTTACGCACCTCTTCAATTCTGTTCAATTATGATATATGACTTGCCGAACTCACAAACATACTAGCTGATACAGTAACACGCTGACGCCGATCTGGGACTTCCAGATCGAGTTAACACGTGTTATGTCGTGTTAACGAGTGTTGAAGCGTGTTGAAGGCATCTGACAACACATCAGAATAATGTGCACGCTCTTATTTAAAATAATAGAATACATATTTCTATAACACGTGTTAACACGTCACCTGTTAACAGTGTGTCCGTACCTTTACAGGATGAGTACGATAAACACGAAAAGTTTTTAAATCTTACCTGTTAATATTTAGTACAGCAACAACTCCCTGGAACCGACACCGTCACACTGTCACTATTCGAGCGGATTATTTAAATAAATGTCAAAATAGATATATTCAACACGTCATTTTACAATCAAATTTAATTAAAATAATAACACTATGCATTCAATTAAACTGAACTGGTACAATATGTTGAAATTTTGCGTTTTTAAAATCGATAAAAGTGACAGCGCCGATAATAAAGGTAACGATGTGATAGCGCCTAAGTTCATGCCAATCCGTCATTGGAATTCAAAAGTATAAATAAATGTGTAATTTATGGAATACAAACTACGAGTGACAATCAAACAGTTCCAATTTTTATAAAATGATACATGTGTTAATTAATAGCAATAGGAGGACGTTATGTTTAATTTAAGGTTAGGATGGATATTCATATTTGCAGCATGTATGTACGCGATATTTTTACAATATCGCATATTTCAAATACACAATCTTATTAAAAACATAGGCAGGTAAACGTCATCGTTTTTAGACGCATTTTAAATATAACATTTCAGAATTCAGTAAATTGTCTCTAACGCCTGATGATAACCCGCAAAGTCAAGACAAACCCGATGTTAATGATAATGTGGTTATCATTTATAACCGTGTGCCAAAAACGGGTTCGACGAGTTTCGTCGGTGTCGCCTACGACATGTGCAAGAAGAATAATTTTTATGTTATACACGTGAATATAACTTCAAACAATCATGTCTTGTCACTACCGAATCAGCACAGCATGATTAAAAACATGACCAATTGGGACGCAATGAAACCGGTGTTATATCATGGCCATTTTGCATATTTGGAATTTTCCAAGTAAGATTTTTGTAAAATTTTTGTCTGTATTTTAAGTTTAACTTTTGTAGATTCAGTTATGTAAAACCACTTTACATAAATATAATTAGGAAGCCGTTAGATAGATTCGTTTCGTATTATTATTTTATTCGTTACGGTGATAATTTTCGTCCATACGTTATAAGGAAAAAACATGGAAATACAATGGTAAGATGTCTACTTAAAAAAAAATTAATAATTTTTCTAAATGTAGAGTTTTGATGAATGTGTGAGCAAAAATCAACCTGACTGTGATCCCAACAACATGTGGCTGCAAATACCGTTTTTTTGTGGACATGCAGCCGACTGCTGGTAACTTTTTCTTAAAATATCCCATACGCAAATTAATTTCTTAATTACAGGAAACCTGGTAATAAGTGGGCGTTATCAGAGGCTAAAAAGAATTTAATCAACAACTATTTATTGGTTGGTGTAACGGAAGATATTGAAAGTTTCGTTGCTATCCTTGAGGCGACCGTTCCTAGGATATTCAAGGGTGCCATTGACCATTTCACAAGCAGTAACAAATCCCATTTGAGACAGACCGTTCAGAAGAAGCTTCCATCGGAAGAGACGATAAAGAAGATACAAAATTCAGTGGTTTGGCAAATGGAAAATGAATTGTACGAATTCGCTTTAGAACAGTTTAATTTTATCAAAAAAGTTACGTTAAATGATAAGGCCCAGAAATATATGTTCGAGAAAATCAGACCAAAAAATCCATAATTTATCAAAATAATTGCCTAATGACCATTAATATTAATTTTGAGATATGACTGTAAAATTGTAATAATTGAATCAAAGAAATTGTCACAGGAGCAAATATTTCTTTTTTCATAAGAGCCTGTTTTACTTAAGTGTATTTGTAAATAAATTTCTTAATTAAACCCTGCTTTGTTCATACATTTCCTCTAATTTCAACCTTCTTTCTTACTATTACAACTATTTTATAAGAGATTTTTGAAACATGTAGAATGTATAATATTAAATTAAACATTTATATATCAAAGTTGCAATTAGCAATTGTAGATTTTAATAAGCCGTGACGGAACAGCAATATAGATCTTCAAAAATTGAATGATCAGGGATCGTCTGGATATGTAAATATGTTTAAAATTTTTTATTTACCCACATAATTGATAGTGAAAAAATGCCGATAAAAATTCTCGTCGAACTGAGACAAGGTCCTTTTTTAAATTTTTAATCATTAGGTCTAATTACTTTCAAAAATAAATTTCTGATTTTGAAGACACGCACGTAAAACTTTTTTTATGTACGTTATCGCGTTCAAATATTAAATTTATCGATGTCCCACATTTCACACTAATAATCGGTTTTGCATTGCGTTTGCATTGAATTATTCATTGTCTGAGTAAAACGTACATTTAACAGTGGCGTGATAAGAAACGTAAAAACTAAGAAACTATAATTACAGTCCTTTGAAATTTAAATAAAATATATGACGAGGGTATTTAACAAAACGCATGTGTCAGACATGGATCAGTTTGAGAACTTTGTAAAACTTTTAAATCTTCATGATTACGCAGTTTCAAAGTTTACCAATTACAAAGTCGATTCATTTTTTTACGTAGTAGACGAAACAATTTTCATCTGAAATATTCAGTCACAAAGGCCCTAAATCAAAAAATTATGGGAACCGGCACAACAGTTTACAGGATAATTATATACTTGCCAAGGTTAGTCGAGAATTTTCAATACGAAGCATGTAAAACGTGTCATCGACGATTCACTATAATTTCTTATTTAGATATACATTCGTGACTCATTGATATTTTATATACAGGTGGTTGCTGGAAATTTGACTCTTGAATTGTTAAATTGTCTAGTTATCTTCGTGATTTTAGTTACCTATTTTTTGTGTGTTGAAGAAGTTTTTTTTGTTCCTTGTTGCTTCTCTATAATCCTGCAAGCCACAAACATTTTGTCTATGTAAGTCAGGTTCTGCCTCACAGGAAAAAAAGTATAGTTCTGCATTAATGGCACTCTCACCAAATATTGTAGATTCTAATGAAGTACTTGTCTTTGTTACATATCCAGACTTGAGGTCGGCTAATTATTTATTCAATATTATTATCCTTCACTAAATGTAAGCACTGCCCAAGATACCGAGAAAACGATCTACACTAAATATTAAAAAAATGTGGACCCTTGAAGCTTTTGAAACAGCCATCAATGAGGTTAGAAACGGAAATGGAAAACTGTAAGCGGTCAGAGAATTCGGTAAATTTATAAGCAAGACGATTACGATTACGATTAAGAAGGGAATAAAGAAGAATCTGAATCAGATAATAACATTCTTAATGATGATAGTTCAGATAATATGTAGGATGAAGTGGAAAATGAATTGGGCTTGGACTGTTGAGAATTTGAAATATATTTTTGAAGATATGCTATATTGTTTTTTTATGTGCGTCAAATTGTTTAAACAAATTAATTTATTTCTAAATTAATACTGAGCGGTATTATCCGACTATATGGGTGGTATTATCACCACTGTCTTTCCCTATCAGTTATTTTAATGCATAATTTTCAAATATGGTGTTTCATACTACGAAATTTCAGAAAATTTAGAAAACCATAACCAATAGTTACGTTTCTATGCAAGAATGAGTTTCCAGTCTCATTTTTTAAATATTTTTCCGACGTATAAAATTTTAACCATGATTT
The DNA here is from genome assembly GCA_018397195.1 of Lethrus apterus. Taxonomy (NCBI): domain Eukaryota; kingdom Metazoa; phylum Arthropoda; class Insecta; order Coleoptera; family Geotrupidae; genus Lethrus; species Lethrus apterus. The sequence goes on from JAFFZR010000007.1 coordinate 16,291, forward strand.
AAACAGAAGACCCAACTGTGACCTGGAAAAAATTCGCAAGTAAATTTTTTAATTTCCTTTTTAATACATTTAATGGTCACACAATGTCCAAAGCGTCGACTCATTGCTATGACAACCCAGCCGACACAAGTGACCAACACAACCAAGGCAATACCACATTAATTATTCACAAATCCGAACATATCCATAGGCTCAGTCGGACGATTTTAGTGCAAGCTCCGACACCACAACTCTCGCGAGTCCCACCGTCTTCGATCTTGATGTTTCCCATGTTGCACGTCTTCAACGAATACAGGAGAATTTGCGCCTTCTTCCAGAACAAATTCAAACGAAACGCGAATTTGAGGAACGTCCACCGACGGCGATAAATCGGTTTGTGAGGGAGATTCGCAAGCGATTGAATAACGATGTAGTTGTTGGGATAATTCGTGTAGATTCACCGCAACCGAATTCGAAATGGTCATGGATGGACGCGATTAATTAATTGTGGTTTAGTGCATAAATGAATAATTTGGACTATTTTACGCGGCATCCGCGCAATCGTTTTTGTCCTTCAAACGAAAGGATACTGTTGGTCATCATCAGAGTAAAGTCTACTAGAATATGGGCATCTGTTTAGATACAGGTGAGTAATGAAAATACACAATTTCTTACTATATTAGACCCGGTTAATATTTTTTTTATTAAAAATCATATCAGTTTACAACACACGTTACACGTTATCAATGAGTCAATTTTTTTGAAAAACGTATAACATTGAAAACTGATTGATTTGGGGATCTTAATAAATCTGGTTTTTAACGACTTGATCATCATAACGATTTTTTCAAAATCGAGTTAACGGTCAATTTGGTCATACTAATAATTGATGTAATATTTTGAGCCAAGGACTACGTATTTTTTCCAATCTTATTCATGAGTGATTTCCTCTTTTTCTTTTAATAATACCGTACAAAACCGCCAGCAAATAATGTTTAATATTCGCTTCAAAAAATTTTGATTTATATTTTCCATCAAAATCAAAATCTGATTCAAGCTGATCATTCTAAACTTGATATTCGGCTGGGATCAAATTTCTTTATAGTCAATTTCCTTAATTAAACTTAAATTTGCTCAAAACAACTTTATTATATCTAAATACCATTGCTGAATTCTAGTAGGGGTCTTTTTTATATTTTTTCTTTTTTCTTTATTTTTCTAATTGTGTGTATTATAGGTGATTCCACCGGAGATTGTTTTCATCAAAAAGATAATTTGAAAAAAATTGCAGTTTTCATCAAACCTGAAATTGGTAAACTCTGTTTCTTCCATATGCATTTTCAACATTGGAGACTTTTAGCAAATTTAAAATTAATAATTAAGAAAAAAAATCTTCGATTACTCCCCTACGTCAAATGTCCATTTCGAACAAAAATGGACATTTGTTTAATTGGCACTTCTTAGCAAACAACCAAATCTCTACGAATTTGATCAAATCATCATAATTTGTAGAAAAAAATATCACGAATTCAATGGACTAGGTCCCATGAGTATAGCTTGCTCTTATTCCGAACTGTGAGCCTTCAAAGTCAATCATTTTGCAACGTTTCCCCATCTTTCGGTCGCTAACGTCTAAGGGATAATTTTGAGATCAAAACCAACATTATATTCATGATCAACACGGTCAACTTGACTTAGGACGTGATTTTTGACGAAATCTGTAAGATGTTGAAAATCGTCAAAAAATCAAGGCAAACCCCTTGAAAAAATGACGATTTTTGACGAAAATTGAAATCTTTCAAAATTCAATGAAATTTTCATCACTTACGGAGAAATTCAATAAAGAAGGTCGCAGCACCGTAACTTCTCTCAGTCACAAGCTAAAGATTAAAAAACATATTTTAAGAGACACTGATGGTCTGCATTTCCATCGTTTGTGCGCGATTCTTACTGAACGGGATGTTTCCGCAGAAAAATTTCTTGTATTTAACGTCAGCATTATCCGTCTTATCTTTAGCTTAATTTTTTAAGTAATTAGAATTTTTCCAAGTTGATTAGATCAATTTGAATAAAAATTACTTGTCAAGGTTATCAGCGGTTAATCAGTATTAAGAATACACATGAATCATTTGAATCGACTAACAAAACGTTTTTCAGATGTAGGATGAAAATTGAATTAAAAGTTTTTTTTTTGAGACTGTATTTTGAGATTTTTTGACCAACCAACCTGAATATAAGTCTGATAGCGTTAATGGTTTTGTTTAATTAATTAGACAAAACTAATGGGTTTTATTGTTCAATATTCATGACCTCTTTCCGCATTTCTCGTATGCCCTACAAATAACAATAAATTTATGTGGATATTATTGGATATTAATCCAAACTAACTTTTCATTTAATTAAAATTTGCCGATTAGTGTTACGTTTATGTCCATTTCACAGGAGACTTGTAGATACAATTACACACCTCACGAAACGTTATGCCTTTCAAAGACCAACACGCGATTTATTTTACGAGCTCTTTACTGTTATCGTATCTATTTAAAAATTAAAAAAATAACAGCGACATTTTTAGTATTTTATTATTAGTCTTCATTATTGCATTTTTAATATTTTGAAAATATGGACTTTGAACTCTAACTGTCTAGGTTTTCTCAACTTCCATATCAAAATCCAAGTTAATTCATTGTAATTAATGAAATTAGTATTTATCCCAATTCCTGTAAAAATAATTCTCACAGACGAGAAGACGAGAAGAATTTCACTAAAATGTTTGAGCAAATATTGTATCATGTCAACAAAATGTTGAAGTCAGGATATCATCTATAATGCAACATATTCAGTTATGTTCGACAGTCAATTAACATTTCCAAATCACATCAAAAGGTATCTTTGATGTGATTTGGAAATGAAATCGAACTTGCTACTGGTAGTAAATAAAAATAAAAATTGGCTTTTCTGAAATTGTAATTGTTTAATAAATAATAATTAAACACTTTGTACTTTGAAAACTTTTTACTTTAGGGCATAACTTTATTAGACTTTTTAACTATATTTGGTCTAAAGATTACGTACACAAAGTTGTGACCTCACGTCGTGGGACCGTTGTCTCTTTGGACATTCGAAGGGCAACCAATTAACTAAATTAACCAGCTAACTTTTGCACATTTTAATCAACGACCCTGTTAGAACAAATTTACTTTAATGTAAGATTTGCTTCTGGGAACAGTGTTAATTTCTCCATTTCAAACTGCAGGTCGAATGACTTGCTTAAAAGCCTATCAGATGTGCAGAAATGATAATAAGTAATTTGATGATATATTTTATAATCTCTGATATATTTTATAATCTCATACTTCGATTATAGATTTAATTTACGCTTCTTAGTTTATCCTTATTTTTGTATTATCATATTGCATTGTATTTTATGTCCATTTGTTGGTGTATACTGTTGGGCAAAAATAAATTAATATTACTGTTATTGAATGAACAATTTGAACATGTTTTTCTTAAAGAAATGAAGACACTGTATTTATTTTTATATTTTCCTCATCCCATAAATCCATTACTGCTGATTTTCCAAAGCTTATTTATAATAAGTTAAATCCAAATTGATCCATCCATACTACGAATTGTCTCCAAAGTACGTTGAAAACAATATAAAAAAAAAAAACAAATGCTTTTATGCATGAAACAAGCTAAAACAAAATTTCGCCCACAAATCCAACTTGAAAAGTGAAAAATATTGTTTTCCTATTAAAAGAGTTGACGTAAACAAAAGCTTATAAATGCGTTAACCTTGACCGGAACTCCAAAAGGGTGTATCGTTTCAAATAATTAAAGACATTTAGTTGAATTTTCATGAATTTACAGGTCGTGTAAAGGACGTGTTTTTATATTTCACGATTTGCGGCGTAAGCAAACGTTATACACACAAAATAAATATTTGAACAATGCAATTTGTCATATTCCTACGTAACTAACAATTATATTATTAAAGTATCGATTGTCAATTATTCACGTTCACGAATAAATGTCGTACGTATCGAATAAAATTTCCACAAATTATAAAATATTTTGTCACATACAAATCGATACTTTGAATTACAATTTTTTATTATTATTTTACGTCAATCAATTTACAGAACAAAATGATGGTTCCCAAGCATTCGAGGAAGGACGGGATACTTGGGTCGACAACAGTGCCAGAAATCCGAGAAAATCGACGCCAATCGCCGGACAATTCCCAATGCACAACGCCGCTAATGTACATTTTGAATCTCCAAAAGTGCCTGTCATATTCGTCCTTGGTAAGTGTTGTAAATTAAGCTTAAATTTATGTACAGAAATTATTTTAAAAGAGTTTTATTTTTTTAAGTGATTGCTATGACTTTTTCTAGCCGAGCTTGCCTTATAGACCATCTAAGAAAAATGTTAAACTCGACAAAACTCAATGTATAATAATAATAGTAATAATAATTTTTGATACAATTTTTAAGTGATTTTTGTGTCAAATACAGCATTTACATCTCCACAGGAATTAGAACATAAATAAATTTTTTCGCAAAATTTTCAATTCTTGAATCTAGTAGATCCCATAAAACATATCTAAGGTTGAAAATTATACCCATGACCTGTAAACCACCATAAATGCCCGTGTGGTTCTGTTGAACCTTTTAGCATAATGTGTAAAGCGTTTCTTTCGTATGTTACAGGTGGACCTGGTAGTGGAAAGGTGACACATTGTGATAATCTCATGCAGGAAAAGTACGGAGTAATACACATAAACATGACCGACTTACTTCAGCAATACGCCATCGGAAATGGTAAGTTGTAATTGTAATTATCGATATGCATAGCCACACATAAAATGTTTCTTTATCAGATGGTTACTCTGGCTTAATTGGCATTGGTAATAGCAAAAAAGGTAATTTGGAAAACATTTTTGTGTGAAATTCGCTTTGTAATTGATTATAAGTATCGACTCGAAACGGACGCGGAGTTGTTTGTATTCGAAATTTGTTGTGTGATTAGTTGTGTGGTAGAAAAGCTTCAAAAATTTCAAATTTAAATTCCATCCAGTAAATTGATTTTTCTAATACATAGCATACATTAAAATGGATTAGTAATTTTTGTATACGAACACGTGTGTGGTGATATCCCAATATAAATTCTCAATAATCTCCTTTATAAATAATACCAAGTTTCGTGAATCACGAACGTATTCGTAAATTGGTTTTCTGTGGTGAATTGTGCTAGTTGCATGAGCATGGAAACTTCAAATGAAGGAATCTGTAATCAAACGATTGCAAATTTTTAACAAGTTTTTATCTTTGATTGAAACGATTTTATCGTGAAATTGCGTGCATCTTTGTTGAAACCATAAAACGATCGTTTGACTTTTCAGATATGCAAGATTTCAGTTCACTTTCGAGTAAGACCGTGACCGAAGTTCTCATGTTGGAAATGAAGATGGCACCGCAGGCCAAAACGTACTTAGTTTCGGGATATCCTCGAAATATGAGGGATGTTGTCGAATATTCCGAGAAAGTAAGTATGACGAATAGTTTTAATGGACCATTTTGTATATCGATGGGCATGGGAAGCATTTGTATTCGGTTGAAATAAAGACAATTATTATTATTATTAAATGAAAATTCATTAAAAAATTTTTTTTTCAATATTTGCGGAAAAATATATTAAAATCGTCATTGATCCAGTATTTTTCCCATTCTTCTCAAATCTCCTTGCATCTTAGCCCTCAATCCTATTTTTATATTTGCATTCTGAGAAAATCGTTAATATAAGATATATTCATAGTAAATTTTTATGAATATTCACGAAAAGGAAAATTACCCTTGCACGATTCGTTCGTTATCAATTTGAAATCTAAACTATTGTGCGCATGTAAATTTCGATTTTTACGTATCATTAACCGTAATGTTTCAATGAAAAATTATCCTGTTGAAAGCCCTTCCTGCTGATGAATAAGTTCGTCCTTGACAGACACACACGTCATCAATTTCCATATTTGAAAAATGTCAATAAATTTTACATACAAATAATAATCCCTATTTAAAATATTTCTTTCTCAAATTATAATTAATTTTTTTGCCAATTTCAGATAAAAGTAGTCAACGGAGTTATATTAATTTCGTGGAGACAAAAAGTCCTCGAACGACAAATCGACTACGGTGCCAAATTGGGCCAGGTTGTACTATCCCTGGCCCGCATGGAACTCAACAATTTTTACAAAAACGTAATGCCCGTCGCGGATTACTTCGATCAAAGTGGAATGTTGGTAACGGTAAGCCACTTCATTAGCTTTTCATATCATTTGTAACATCAAAAATCAATAAAAAAATATTCGTCTTAATACGACGATGTTAATATACAATGGGGAATATTAAAAACGCATTAAACGTATAGGTAATTTATCGCTTTACCTTTACGAGGACTAGCTTTGTGTTACGCTCAATAAATATACGATCGTTTTTCGGTAGTAATAATTATGAAAGAAAAATCGTTAGTTCGAAGCAAACTTCAACGTCCGGATTATGAAATATCGTTTATGAAGGAACACGCAACGTTCTTACGATTTGACGATCGAAAAAATGTGCAAGATCATGATCCATGCGGCCCATAATTCAACGGCGTAACACAAAACCATACAAACTTAAAAATTGAAATAAATATCATATTATAAGGGTAGTTTCGTATTATGTGTATGCTAAGCCGAGTTAATCACTTAGGTAAATGGAGAAAGGCATCCAGCAGAAGTTTACAAAGATTTCCGAAATAGCGTAATGAAAATATTAGGAATGCAAGATAATCCACCCGTATTCAGTAATGGAACAGAAGCTAACGTACCCACTGATGTCACAACGGAACTTCCATCTTTGGTAACTACAAACACCAATTAAACGTTTCAAAATTACATCCATGCCTTTTTAGAATAATTTACCAGCCGCGAAGCCGAAGAATTCAGTTGCGCCGCAACCAATCAGGCCTCAAACGCAAGTATTGTCGGTGAACAGGGAACCGAGCACGGAGAACAACGTCCACGTGAAAACGAAATGGCCTCCGGTTCTTTGGATCATCGGTGGTCCGGGCAGCAATAAGGCGGCGCTTTGCGAAAAGGTACAAAAAGAAACCAACTGGGTTCACGTCAGTTTGGGAATGTTGCTGCGCGCCGCGGCCGATTCGCCCGACAGGAGAGCGGGGAGCGATGCGAGCAAAATTAGAGAATGCATTACGACGGGAGAGCTCGTACCTTTGAACATTATCATGAAAGTCATCGATTCGCACATAGCGGCGAACATAAACGCCGACGGGATTTTATTGGATGGGTTTCCTAGAGATTTAAATCAAGCTACTGAATTTGAAGCAAAGGTATGTCTATTCGTTGATACTTGCAAATTATTTTGAGATTTTATTTGTTTTTCGTCCTCGTTTCCAAATTTAAACAGGTCAATTATCCATATACTAAACAGTATTGGTCCTAACACCGTCCCATGAGGTATACAATATTCTAATTTAATCTTTAGGTTTTGCAACCCCATGCAATTTTTCATCAACTACGTCTTTTGTTCTTCCAAGTTCTCATTTTTGTAATAGTTCTATTTTGCCCCCCTCCCCAGGGGGGGGGCTTCCCCGTTTTCCCATGAATGAGAAAGAAATGGAAACCATTTCCATGATTTGTTCCCAAGATTTATCTCCTCGTATACGACTTCCCGTTATTTCTTCCCTATCATTGACTACTCCCTATTTGTTCAAACCGTGAAGATTATTTTTTTCTCGCGGTTTTAATAATTGAAAATGTTGGCATGTAATTTTAATTCATTTCGATTCAGTCAATAACAAAAAAAAACAATTCCATATTCAAAATGTTCCATTATTTGTGACGGCCCTTAATTGATGGTTTTGAATATCAAAGAACGATCCGCGACGCAACATTTATGAGGAATTGATCGCCGTCGTCATAATTAATACTTACAACTTACAAACTGTCGACGTGTAATTTGAACGAATTCTATGAATTATTCATCGCTAAGTGCCCCCCACAAGGACGAAAATTTCCGTGAGAGATTAGCTTGTTTAATTGTTCAATTTCAAATTTCTGTTTTGTGTACACACATAATTCTCGAATTATACGACGTTAATGCCTTTTAACGTTGTAGTTTAAACAAAAACCGACGATTATACTGCTCGACTGTTCGAAACTGCAACTCGGTCGAGGAAGGCTGGACGATAACGTTACGGCCTTCAGGCGAAGATTGGAAATTTTCAGGCAATCATCGTTGCCGATGCTCAAAACTATGGATAACATTGGAAGGCTGACTATAGTAAGTATTAATTTTTTAAGTTAGGTTCGAATTCAATATTATGTTATTCAACTGTTTTTTTTTCAATTCCTTCACATACTCCGCTATGGCCCATTTCCAAGTTAGCAATTAACTCTCTCCCCACGCCTTCTTCCATTTTAAGCTCGTTATAAATTCTTTTTTTATTTTCTCTTGTTTTCTTAACTCTCCTCCTCACTCTTTGTTTCTCTATTTATGGCCTCATCCTCTTGCCCATTCAACAGTTGCATGAAATTCTCCAACCTTCCCTTGTGATCTGTCCATCTTGATCTCTTATTTTCTTTCCGGCCTCCTTCACACACTCCAATGCCTCCGTTTCATTTTTAATGTTTCTGTTTAGTACCTTCTCTTCCCACCCTTTCTTAGCCTCCCTGTACGCCCTTTCAAACACTTCATTATGATTTCCCAGTCCAGATTTCGTCGTCTGAAAGCAAACTTGAGCAAAGCTACTTTTTCCATAATATTTAATTTTTATTGGAAATAAATTGAAATATAAATTGAAACATAATTTATCTTACAGGTGGATGGAGACACTGACACCGCACCCGTACAAGAAGACTTCAAAAACGTAGTAAAAGAACACATACAATACATAAAAGACACAAACGCAGACCGAATGCAAATACCAAACGGCCATTCTATAAATAACGGTAACGTTCTCCTTAACGGTAACGTCCTGACCAACGGAAATATACCCAACGGTAACGTGTCTAATGGCCACATACCCGGTCAAAACGACGTGATTATCGACGATTTGGAATCCGAACCGATACAGACCATAAGCAAAAGCGTGAGCCACGTCATGAACGGTTTTGCCAACGGTATTAATCGCAACGTACCCAACGGCGTTGGTTCATCGGCCATAAAAGTACCCGGAATAGGAAACGGTATAATAAGAAACAAATTTGCCGATTTGAACGCAGATAGACAAAATAACATCCGGCAAATTTACGGTGAAGTAAATATGGAAAATCATATATAAAAGAAGATACCATACCGTGATTAGAATTGTGATATAAATAGGTATTTTTAAGTATAATTAGATATTTTTAAGTATAGCGTAACGTGTGCTCAAACGCAAAACTGGGGAAACATTTAAACCCATTCAAAAAATTTAATTGAAATACAATTTGAACCACCGTTTTCTCAGTTTTGTGATCGTCTAAGATATTCGTGCCTTTTTTCTACAAACGAGCAAAACGCTCTACGAAAGAAACAGTAACAGTATTTTAGTATTATTGTAAATGTAAGTAACACTAGATGTATTGCGAGGGCGATAAATATTTATATGTGAAACTCTGCTGGTCGGAAATGTAATTATTTATTCAGGAAAGTCACTAGATTATATTTTAACGTGTAACAGAAACTGCACACGAACACCTGGTAAAAACTTACTTATTAATTTTGCATGCTGTAATTAAATGACTATTATACACAGAATTCTAGTAACTTTGCGTTTAAAATGTATGAAAATACACAGTTGTACGATTTTTTTTATGTAGTCACTACTAAAACATTAAACTCTTTGATAATAAATATAAACATATAATGATCACAAAAATTGGTTGAGTTAAATTGGAACAGACTAAATACACAGATCATATATTTTTAGGATTTTTATCCGTTTTTTTTTTTTATTATTATTATTATTACGTAGGGAGATATCTTCAATTTGGAATCAAGTCAAAATTATGAATATCAGTAATTATTATTTTCAAATATATTCTGCAATACACTTTATCATATTTTTAGTGTTTAGTAGTTCATATTAACGAGTGTAAATTTTATATATTTGTTATCTAAAAAAAGACAGAATAATCTGTATATTCAGCCGGAATATTGTAGGCACATCATTTAAATATTATGTAACACGTACACGTTAAGTTAGTAAATTAACGAAATGAAATATATTTTATACATTAAATGTTGGATATATTTTTGTTGTCATGTAATAGTTTTTATAATAAGTGTTTTTATATACAAGTAACTTTGGACCAATGAGCTTTAATGTAATGTAAAATTATAACTAATACTTATATACACCACACTATTATAAATCTGTAAGATGTTACGTCGATTGCACTTTAATTGTGTAGTCATTTTACAAATTTTTTCTACGATTAATTTGTTGTATTTTGACGTTAACAATAAATGCATTTGAAACTAGAATTCATGGATAAATCGTTTATCTTGTAATCCTGTTAGTAGAATTAGGGAATGTACTGAAGAATTTTCAAAGGGAAATTATTCTTGTTTTTCGGAAGACGGTATTGGTCCTAACATCGTCCCCTGAGGTATACGATATAATTTTATGGGAAGGTTTTTTAACCTCTTGCAATTTTTATACCTCTTTTCAGAGCCGTCCTAAGATATTTGGCGCCCGTGGGCTACTAACAATAATGCTTTCCTTTTCATAAGAAAATATACGGGAGGGGAAGTGGGGTGACCAGTGAAGTTTTACAAAAGTTTCAGAATTAGAAAAAGTTAATATAATTACCAATAAATAATTCCAAATATTTTTTACGAAAAAGGAGTACGGCTGAATGGAAAAAGGTTGTTGTATGGATTGGGTTCGCTCCATAAATTGAAATTCAAAAACTCAGTTTTTAACATTCATAGCTAGATTGGCATGGGTTAGGTTCGCCCATAATTGAAATTATTGAAATTCAAAGGTCAGTTTTTAAAAGGGTTAGGTTCGCTCCGGAATTGAATTTTAAAATTTTTAATTTGTGGTTGGGTTTGCATGGGTTAGTTTCGCTCCGTAATTCAAATTATCGAATTATTGAAATTCAAAATGTCAGTTAAAAATTTATAAGTTATGGTTGGGTTCGTTCTGCAATTGATATTCAAGATATAAAAAAGAGGTACAAAAGGAGTAAAAAGAAATTATGAAAAGGAGTACAAAAGAAAATACAAAATTCAAGTAACCTATAAGAACAATTGCCGCCCCATTTAGCCCTGTGGTTAGGGTGACCCTGCCTCTTTTGTCCATTCACAAAAACACAACAAACAAAGAAATATCTATAAATAATTAAGTTAAAGCACTGAAGAATTTTCAAAGGAAGCTTCAATAATACGAATTGCGTTGATGAATTAATTTTGGCCTACATAGAAGCAAAAAATGGTACATTAAGAATTTTTTTTTGTAAAACATTTTATCAGCCTTTGGACTGAAGAAAATAAGAAAATCTAAATCTCAAAAAACAAATTATAAAAAATAAAGTTGCATATCACCTCAATCTACAGTGAGGACAAAAAGTAAGGAATATTCAAAATAAAAAACGAACTCAACAGGTTTTTTAAAAAACGCTGAAACAGGTCGATTTTTGATTTCAAAAATACACATTAATATGTGCGATTCATCTTCCGCCTTCATTTGTTTTGTAGTTATGACGTCATCACAAAAAAAAATAAATGACAAAATAGATTTTTTTTGTGGAATCCGATAGTGATTTTTCTACCCTTTATGACCGTGCAAAAAAATCATAAGGTTGCACTAAAAAAATTCTGAGAAAAATCGATCTGAAAATTGAATAGTGATATTATCCTAGATAACAAATAATTCAGACCATGAAAGGTACGTAACTTTCTTGTTGAAGTACCTTTCG
>JAFFZR010000008.1:4900-27150 GCA_018397195.1 Lethrus apterus
GCGCTACCGCTCCGCTTCCGCCAATCTGAATCAACCTTAATGGGTCTATAGGGTATACTATAGGTGGCTTTCGGGTAGGTGTCCCATTGTAAGATGCAAAGGGGCCGAAGATTAGCTCGTAGGCGTTTTACTATGAACGTATAAATACCTACATAAAATAAAAATAATAATAATAATAACACTAATCATACGGGGATATACATTTCTATTGATAATAATTATTATAAAATAAAAAAGGTTCTATTAACCACCGAGATTGAAATGACCATTCCGAACAAGTTTGTAATAAATGAGGTAATTCCAAACTACAACCGTTAATCCATTAAATTAATATTACACGACTGTGGAAATCCGGCTAATAACAATTGAGAAAAGTTGAATTTTCCCCACATAATCGTTAACTTTCTGCGTAGCTACCAACTGAAAATTATCTTTGATAAAATACGTAGTCAATCACAAAAAAACTGGGGAAAAAACGACAGTTTGCAAACATATTGTGATGTTATGTTTGGGTTTAAGTAGATTTGATGAATTTAATTATAATCTATATTTATGACTATTATTAAGTTGTCATACCTTTCGGGTTACCAATCGTGTTATTTTCGCTTGGAGACTCCAGCTTTGGCGACATTTATCCAGTCTCTAGTTTTACTAGTAATTTCACTAGGAATATCAATGTCTTACTTATTATTCTTTAATATAAGAAATTAAAATCGGTTTGTTAATTATTCTGTAACATTCACTTTGTGAATATCGGAACCGCCCACAATCTTCGTACGGAGTTAAGTTGACAACGCGTCATTTAGTTAGGGCAGTCAGTCTGTCTTGTTCTACTGTCAAATTCATTTAATTTACATTATAAAAGTTAAATAATAAGGATTGCATAAGTAGCGGGTAAAGTATGGTCTATATCTCACAAACTCTCTTTATTTCTTAGATTAAGCGACCGGTTTCGTTGCTGTTAAAAATCCAACATCATCAGGCCAAGAGACTAACAATCAAAAAAGGAACCTTAATAATAATCGAATACAAGAGTTAAAAACAAACGTTGGTGTAAACTAAATTATACTGGCTATCCCAAAATTATACCGACAAACTTTAGGTGGTTATGAAAGACACCAAAACAAGCAATTTTTGTCAATAAACTCATGTCCAGAAATGAGCCGCTTTGGCACTACATGGAATCAAAGGCAGTTGATACGTACAATTTTTAATTTTATTTTATCTCCAAATAAAAAGCAGTATCATCATGTAAAGCAAGCTGGTACATGATATCAATTTTGTTGGATTTGTTGGCAAGGGTAATGGCCGATTGCACGCGTGTGCAAGCTATATTCTAATATTCTAAGGAATAAGAATATATCATAATAACTTTTGAACGGCTGGAGCTATCGCTATGAGAAAAACCAAATCGATTTTTAATTTTTACGTACAGAATGTTGGTGTTATCAAAAATTCAATTCCACTTCCGGCGAAACCGGAAGCGATGTCAACTTATTTTAAATGGAACATCCTGTATATTTTGCCGTTTTTGGAAAGGCAATGGAGAGACGAATCCAACGATACCACAAGTTCAACTTTAATTTAAAAAGTAACAAGAGAGGCAGCAATAACTTTTCTGCCATTTTCATTATATGTTCCTCAGTTAGCCATAAGGCAATAAACATTTTTAGGGTTAAATAGAATATTCTTAGAATATTCATTAGACCAATCATCCCGTTGAAAACAATGGCAACACTTGGAACAACTACTGTAAATTCTGTAAATAAATCATGTAATAGCAGCCTTTGATTCACTCTAGTGCCAAAGGGGTACATTTCCGGACATGAGTTTATTAACAAAAATTGCTTGTTTTAGTGTCTTTTATAACCACCTAAAGTTTGTCGGTCTAATTTTGGGACAAACTGTATAATCTCTTAATTGGCTAGACCTCCCTACAACCATTAACAAAAGGGTACTCTTAGGGTTAATAGATAAAATTATAAATTGAAAATTCTTTGTTAAGAAATAGGGAGAGGTGGGGGGTCCGCCATTTGAGGATTATATGTACTTACATTGAAAAAACACTAAAAGCACATGTCAGCTTTATAAATAAAATTACAATGATGAGAATTCTAACTTCAATCGGTTGTACATTCATCAAGATCAATTTAATTGTAAAACAAATAGCCAAAAAACGTCGAAATCCACATTAGACTGATAAACCAAATAACTTATTTATTGTCGTCGGAAGGTATTCAATTAATCTACAAAAATTGCGAGCAACATCTGTCGCCACCTAGATGTGTTTAGCTAGTCTTGGAGATATAACTGACATCTCTGAATCATTAGAGTACTTATTTACCACAAATATATTCAAATTTAAAATATAAAATACATAATGGACAAACAAAGGCAATGCACGAGAAAATGAAAGGGACCCCAAAAAAAACAAGTAATACACAATTATTTAAATATTTTAGATCAGACATAGTCGTTGTGTGAGACTCATTCGTCAAATAAAACCTGGAAGGTTGGAGTACATTCGAAAATAGTTTGTGAATTAAGGGAAAGAGCATTATGGAATTTCTGTAATTTGTATATTTCCATACTTTCCAAGTTGTTTAAAGTCAACCCTTTACTACATAAATGAAGGACACGAAAATTACGTGAGGCGTCAACTGTATGATCCTTCTTTAACAAATGCAGGGCAAAGTGAGAGAAACCTGAGGACTGTGGGTTTAAACATCTCACATGTTCTTTCAGACGAGTTTCGAAATTTCTATAGGTTCTACCAATATATGCACAACTGCAAGTGTCGCATGTCAATTTATACACGCCACATCTCAAAGAGTACCTTTTTGTTAATGGTTGTGGGAGGTCTAGTCAATTAAGAGATATAATTTAGTTTACACCGACGTTTGTTTTTAACTCTTGTATCCGATTGTTATTAAGGTTCCTTTTTTAATTTTTAGTCTCTTGGCCTGATGATGTTGGATTTTTAACAGCAACGAAACCGGTCGCTTAATCTAAGAAATAAAGAGAGTTTGTGAGATATAGACCATACTTTTTTACCCGCTACTTATGCAATCTTTAAACATGAACTCACACCGAGTCTTCATTGACAATTTAGTTAAATAATAGTTTGAAAATGTTTTAAAGAAACTAGGAATTCATGCACCATAAACAGCAAAAGAAATAATAGTTTGGAAGTTTGTTTGGCGGTATCTAATGTAAATTGTTTTTGTAAATTGTATTTTGCCGTCTGACTGTCGAACTCTGATTCGACACGACACGCGACAGTGAAAATTCAAACATAAAATTTAAAATAAAATGAGATTATGTTCAAGTTAAAAATATTTTGATTGATAGAAATGATTAATTTGTTATTGATATCCATTAGCATAAAAACACTGATGAATAATAAAAATCATAGTTTTGTTTTAAATATGAAAATATATAGTCACAACATTAGATTATTATACAGAGCGATTCTAAAGTATCCCCCCCCCCCCATGATAACTTTTGAACGGCTTGAGCTATCGTTATGAGAAAAAACCAGGTCGATTTTTAATTTTTGCGTACAAAATTCGGGTGTTGTCAAAAATTCAATTCCGCTGCCGGTGAAACCGGAAGCGATGTCAACTTTCTTATTTTAAATGGAACACGCTGTATATTTTGACGTTTTTGGAAAGGCGTCGGAGAGATGCTGTAATTATAGATAGGTAGTTAGCTCGAATTAGGGGGGGGGGGGTAAGAAGCATTACAACTATAATATAATAATGTTGGGTTGTTCTGAATGCAATTTATATAAACAAAATTTGAAATCAATAATTAAAACACGAATTAGTAAACAAAACAAATTTCATTTTTTTTTTCGACAGGTTATATAAAATGTAAGCAGTTTGAACCGACGCTATTAGGCAGTAATACTTAAATTTTAACTTAAATTAAAACTACAACTTAACTAAGAGCTATTTATAATAAAATAAATACCTTATTATCTAGTTATTTTAACAAATTTTGTTTAATTACACATTGACAAGATGTATCCTTTTTTTATTCTTAAGCACAACAAATTGTAAGTACTTATTCTTCTTAACTAATAAGTCTAATAACACTACAATGTGAATCTTGCAATGGTGAATTGACACAAAAAACCACATACATAAAATCAGATCAGATTTAAAATTTTTAATTACAAAAAAATTGATATAGATCGCTTTTGCTTGTGCAGATTAATACGTTGTATGAACATATTATATTGACTATTTTGCCGCAACTCGATTGTTTAAAATATGATTTAATGGTGTACGGATGAGTGAATGTGAGACATTTTGCCAATATTTTTTACTTGAATTCACCCTTATTATAAAATGTATATTTGTTCATTTGTTTATTCAGTTATTACTTTTTTATTTCTGTACGTTTTTATGATATATTTCAATTTAAAGATATACTTTTTGTTGTTTGCATTTAGGAATATTTTTCATGCCGTACGAATGGAAAACAAGAGTAACAAACTTGTCACAGGATGATGAAATTTATTAATTCATAAATCACCAAAGTTTCAGGAATTTATTTGTCATCTTGTGCAATTTATATATCGCCCTTGCTCAGATTCATCCAGCAGGAAAACAAAGCGCTATGCTGACACCGTAATTAATAGATGCAATAAAAGAATGACGGAGAAGACTGCCGTTGACGCAATTGTTTGTTTCGCCCATTTTTCGCGTTACACCACTGATGTTATACAATATTCCCCACATTATTAAATTGCATACTCTAATATTAGAAAATTGGAAATTATAAATAAACGATAATTTACGCTTCAAAAGTGTCGTAAAATTATTTTTATTGAATTTAAGAGTAGAATTAAAGCTACGACGTTGAAAGATCTTTTCTTAGTCTATTTAACACTGGCGATGCTCGAATTTGGGCTACTCTGTACTGTGCAAATAATCAGGTCTATTTTGTAACATTTAACCCCATTGTTAACGTAACATCATTGCTATCACGATGACAACTAAACGTTTCCGCCAATCAGTAAGCTGTTTCGGCAGTGACTAGATGTTGTAGTTGCAGTTAATGTTCCTACGATAACAAGGTGGTTAAAAAGTTATAGAATTAGACCGACTGTCTACTTTATACTCTAGCAAACACCGACTCTGTATTTGTAATTCCCTTCTTTGTATTCTTATGTTCTTTCTACTAGACAGTTTTTCTGACCACCAATGCATCTCTGATGAAGAAGCTTTTAATAAGTAATTTGATCAAAAACGTTATATACCAATAAAAAAGATTTAAAAAAAATATGATATATCTGATATTTTTAAATTATTTGTGTAGTGTCAATAAATTAAAACTAAAAAATAACATAAATAATAATTTTGTGTTTTAAACTTTCTTACGTTACGCGATATATTTACAGACGCGTTAACGTTTTATGGCTCGCCCTTAAATAGTTCACCCGCAATATTCTTGAAGTACATGTTCCAGATATTTCTAAACGTCGCAATGTTATTCTAATTATTACGTAAACCCGAGCGCATTCCCCAACAACTATGTGCACAACAAGTAACGTAATGCCACAGGATTTCAACATTAGTCCTTCCTGCAAGTCGGTTTTTAATAGCCCGCCAAGCCGAGCCAACTTGCGAGGCATTCGAGCAATTCTGGATCGATGCGGACGCGAAATGGCACGTGACGTCACCTAAAAGTAGACATGTTCTTATCCGAATCGCCACATGATATATAGTTATTGGATTTAGAAGCCTTAACGCATCCGCTATGGTTTTTTTTTTCACGTCAACGGACTCACAATGGTCTTTTTTATGTTCGACAGAACTTTTTCACGTCGCAGGATAGATAGATTCTTTTTTGTTTGAAAAGACATCTTCAAAATTCTTTAAATGGCATAAACTATTTCATTTGCGCATCATTTTGTAACACTGTAGTTATAAGAAGGAGCGATTTAATTGAGTGTTTCTTAAATTACATGATAGTAAATAATAGAAAATAACGTATGTGTCAACCAACAGTGAAGCAATTAATAAAACTATATTTTTAGGTACCTATCTTATAATCAATATGAAAAATTTACCATAGAGAAATGTACACAGTTGGAAGTTGCATACACAGAATTAACTCGTTAATACAGTATCGTAAAATACATTCGGTAACGAACTGTGGTATCCTCATTTCTGAAAACTTTTTGGACAATGACACAAAACAGTGCAAGATATCTTCATTATGTATATTAATGTGCCTACATATATTATTTGGCGAAACGTAAAACGCACATAAATTATCAAATAAATTTGTTATAATTCATTATCGTGTGCAGAAATCACAAACCAGCGTTAAATAAACATTCGAATTCCACTCAATATTACTTACGCCGAGTGATTTACGTTCGGCCCAGCTAATACTGAAATTGCCCGAACGGTGCTGTAACGAAACGAGTGCATGTATGTACAATTACGATTCATTCACGTGTAAACTGATATCATACGCTGTGTTATCTATACTGCAAATAATCTGATGGCGTATTACACGTAGTGGTTAGCACAACCTTGAATTTCTGCAATCTATCACGCTTTATTTATACTCCGGGACAGTGCTAACATGTATGCGGTTTAATGGCGTGCTTTAGCACCAAGCACTGTAATTATTTTTGAAAAAAAAAATTACAGTTTTCACTCATTGTGTAACGATAGGGGCCATTGAAAATTAATGAGTCAATTATTGTCGTTGTGAGGTTTGTTACGCGACGAATTAAAACACCAGCATGTAAATGACAGATTTTTGTCAAATAAAATTAGAAATGTATACTAGTTATCCGTAATGCGCCTAATCCGTATATCGCCTTTTTCCGTAAAACTGACTAAGTTCAATACATTTAAGATATATTTGTAAGCTAATTATCATATACTAACATTGACGTATTTACACAGCTTATATTAATGACAGGAATCTACTTTGGGGGAACCTACGGGAACTCTACGGGAACCTATTTTTAAATTCATTCAAGTCCAATTTATCAATTCAACTCACACTTGGAGTGACGATTTACTATTTAGAAATCACCAAGCCAAAATCGTAATCGAATTTGGCACACGCGTCTTAAGAATTTTGTTGTTTTCAATGATAAAATGATAAATTTACCGTAAAACCTATAGACCAGGCAACCAACACTGCCGTCACTCACACGAACATAATAGGTCTGTTTGGTATGCTGAACTGGTGCAGGAAAGTGTACACTAAAAGGTGCAAGAGGTGTAAGAAGTGTAGCTCCACTTCAGTAATTTTTAACTGAACATAACAAACGACTTTAGTGTAATGTGACCCGTCAGCTATCAACTTAGTTTGTTCATAGTAAAATAATATCATTTATTGTATTAATTATAAATAATATAAATAAATAAATTAATTTAAGAATGAATCAAGACAAAATTTGTGTTATTGACGAGTTCTTTTTGCATTATACTACAGTTGCTTTTTCAGTTTTTCCAGTTCGTGTTTTAAATTCAACTTCACTGTACAAGGGTACGATTTTCTCAAAATAATTCGGGATGCAGTTTCTTTTATTTCCTGGTAAAATCGTAAATGACCGCACACATCGTAATGCGCATGACTGCACTTCTTACACAACCTCGCGAGCAGATGCTAGAAGTGTACACCGGTGTACACTTATTTGCACATACCAAACAAATTTGGTGTAATACACTAGTTACACTACAGTATAACAAACGCATAACCCTATCAAAGTGTACACCAGTTTAGGATACCAAACAGACCTAATATTCAATATACAGGATCATTCACGAAAGTAGTTCATTAGAACTTTTCCGTGTTCCAGAAATATATCAACTCTAATAACTTGGAACTATAAGCTACACCAACTGACCTCTTATTCTAAATTATTGGCGCTCTGGTATCATTTCCGGTTGTACCGGAAGTCCATACCAACTTTGTTATTTTAAATGGAATGTTATATTTTTTCATCGTTTTTCAGATTCTACTGACAAAACTTATAAGGGTACCCTATACTAAAATCTAGCCATTTCAGAGTTTTTTCTTGTTTTAAATAAATTTTACCAATTGCATTGGTATATTGAAAATTCTGTATTTCCCGAAGTACTGCACTTAAAATCTTCATTTTTGGCATTTTGCTAGTTGATACCATGGGCAACGGAATGGTGATGTTAAAGTTACCAGGAAGTATACAGAGCCGCTCAAAATTAGCGACAACTTCCAACAATTTCAAAACAGTAAAAGTCAATTTTTTTTAAATGGAACCCCCTGTATATTACTGAGTTTTTAAATGCGCTTAGTAATTTTACATCGATTGTTATAAGGCATACAACCCATTTTTTCTAATAGTTTTTGAGTTATAAGCAGTTTTCTAAATAATTCCCCTAAGAATGCCGTTTATGCATTATTTAGTGATCTTAGTGACAGCCTTGGATGTCATTATAATTAAGTATTATAATTATCTACTTTGACACTTGTCTTTTGTTTGACATTAGTTTGACATAATGGCTGGTGTAGTTAATAATTACACAAATAATGATATTTTAAATTTATTTTAAATACCTGCTGAATGTGGGCTGGATTTTAGTATAGGGAACCCTTATAAGTTGTGGTGTAGAAATTTGAGTAGAATCTGAAAAATGATGAAGAACTAAACATTCCATTTAAAATAACAAAGTTGGTACGCACTTCCGATACAACCGGAAGTGATACGTGAGCGCCAATAATTTAGAATAAGAGATCTGTTTGTGTAACTTATAATTCCAAGTTATTAGAGTTGATATATTTTTGGAACACGGAAAAGTTCTAACGAACCAACCTGTTTATTTATAGAGGGAAGCTGTCAAGTACAAATCAGCCAGTACGGATTTTAATCTCTATTTTTGTATGCGCTACTAAGAATGCAGTTTATCTTAGGTCCGAATTTGAACACTGCGAAGTATCAATTAATTCCTTACTATAAAAGCTAAAAATAAAGTTTTGTTTACCTTATAACGTTATAAAGTCACATTTACTCGTTATAAAATACCACGAACATTTTATATGACACTGGTATTTAGGACTAATAAACGATAAATCACAATCAGATTAATACACAAACTAAACGTCCGGAGAAACATCTAGAGACTTATAGTCGAACTCATAAATTGCAGTGAAGTCATATTCACTCTCCTTCACTCCATTTAAAAAATGTGAGGGCTCCTGAACTGAGATCTATGAGTTCATCCCTTACTGTTTCTGTTAGCTACTCATCACATTTTAGCGCAAATCTTGAATGTATCAGTAACGGTTGTGAATCATATTGACTGGTATTTTTTACTTATGCTTATGCCTAGAATCAACTAATATTCTCTTCCGGGTCACAATGTATATTCATTATCAAGTACTCCTATGCTTTTATGAATGCTTGTAGTCATTGATACCATATAATTACTAAATTAGAAACTATGCATTTCAAAACTGTGCTCCTTTATTAACACATGGACAAACTAAGGACCAAAGAGAGATAAAACAAGACTGCGTATTTAACGTTGAGCGTATTACACAAGAACAATTAAAGACAAGTGTCACTTACAATTTGTCATAATTACTAATGTAGCAAACTTTAATTGACGAAAAAACAGCAGCTGTGTGGCAAACAATAAATAAAACCGCAAAATTACGTAATTCTTCACTAAAGACTTGTTAAAGAAGCTAAAAATAGCTATAACCTACGGAGCTGGAAATATTTTATTAAAGTATTAATAAATTTTATCTTCTAAAACTTTCACCTAAGAAAAATATATTTAAACAAAACAACAGAAAAATTATGCAAATTTTATAAATAATTTACAAAAATATAGTTAATCGTTATAATTTATAATCAATAAATTCAGTCAGTTTTCAAACAATTTATCCCGATAGTGCTTTTAGTAATGACTTTACTGGTGAAAGTGGTAGTAAAACACAGCAAATTATAAATTACAATTTGAAATTTGTATAATTATTAAAACATGGCCGATTATGTAAATTAGTGTTCTACAATTTTTAATTGCAATAAGAGTAATTAAAACTTGCTAATATAAAGTATTTCCTCTGAATTACAAACTTTATACTGTCAGAGAAATATAAAATAACTTTAAATGCGCTCGTGTAACTTAAGGGAAATTACAATATAGACGAATTCAAAATTTTAATGGTTAATTCTAAATAAATTAATGCTAAAGAACCCCAAGCAAACATAACTTAACTTTTAATATGAGTGTTTGTATAAAGTAAATTAAAGTTAATTGTAATAATTAACTTTAATTTACGGTTACACTAAAATGTGAAACTATTATTTAATAATTATACAAACAAAGCATTTTAATTCTTAAATTGTTACTCTTGGTATTTATAATAATCATTTAAACAACAAATCTAAATTAGTTTAGAAAAGTGTTAGTAACACAATTTCTACAAAAAAAAAATATCAAATTATATAATTTTTAAATTGAATCTTTCACATTTCACTTTTGATTCAAAAATCTTTTCTACGTACACACCTTTGTCTTCATTCACCTTCTTCATTTTATTATTAAGTAAAGATCTGGTTATTAGCATTTGTAGATGACATAGCTCTACTAACAAAAGCACCTAAAAGCAACACAGGAACGATGAAAGTGATGAAATGTGCATTTAATTTCTCAGTTCTACAAAGTTTCATTTATGGAATATAATTTTTACCTTCTCATTTGTTTCAGATGCATGTGGGTTAAGTGATGTTGCACACATCGAATCAATTCAAGAAAAATCACAGTGTGCTTTGGAAGAATATTGCAGATCGCAATATCCAAATCAACCGACCAGATTTGGTAAGTTGTTACTTCGACTACCAAGTTTGAGGACTGTCAGTTCTGCTGTAATCGAGCAACTTTTCTTCGTCAGACTGGTTGGGAAAACACCAATAGAAACGCTTATTAGAGATATGCTTTTGTCTGGAAGTTCGTTTTCTTGGCCGTATATGTGATACTTGAAGTTGTACTAGGTGCACTAGTCAAATATTATGTTATGAATTGTATACACTTTTAATACAATGGCGAAGTTTTACTTATTTATGAACACAATGTATATAATATGAAAATATTATTGACCTGCCTGTTACCAGCGTATAAACAAATGTAAATTATTAAGAAATATAAGTGTTTATGTTTAATTAAGATGTGATTTAAAATTTATTATACGTTCTTACATAGATACTCAATAAAATGTCATGAAATGATAAGGCATTTTTAATAAACGTATCTTACTTCTATTTATACCATTAAAGTCGTGTTGTTGATTTAAAGCATTCTTTAACTTTCCTTTATGATATATTTATAGCTTCCATTATTAATAAATTCATTGAATTTGAACTCTTTACTCAACTCAACTCAACAGTTTCTTACCATTGCTCTCAAACCAATGACAAATTTTTTGTTGTTATCAAGAGTATGTATTTCCAATCCTATACAATTCATCATCCCATTTTGCTTTTTCCTATTACTATACCATTTCATTTTATTTGTTCTTTCAGCGATTTTATTGATCCAGTTTTTCGATTTTCGCAAATATTTCATTCAGGATAAAATTGAAATAAATGAAACAATTTTAAATTCTTCAATTTTTTTACTCGTGCACTCGTGCAAATTTCTCAAACAATTTTCTTCACCTAAAAAACTACCTACAACAATCTATAACTGTAAAAATGGAAAAGATTTTATTCTTCATATCTCTCAGCAATGTTCAAAACTAGCTAAATACTTTTACAAAATATTTTAAGTCGTTTCGTTAATTGTCAGAACATGTACTTTTCAATATTTCTCTTTGCATTCTTTCAATTCAGAAAAATAATTTTTTTTTTTTTTTAATTTATTTCAGAATGAAATTATTAAACTTTTTGTGCATTACAATAATTGACACTGTAGATTATTGTAATTACATTTAAATTTGAACTTCGACACGACTTTTAACGTTTTTAGCTGTTTAACGTACGTATCTATATTAGCAACATCTTTGAGTAAGCAATAATTCTAAATGCGTAAGACAATATGTTCGTAATGTGTATCGACGTTACACTCTTTCAGTATTTAACATATCAAAATGTCCAAAAAATATATCAACAGTTTTAAAATGGTGTTTTTTACTACGTGCAAAGCTTGTTTCTACCATACTAAACACAATAGGTATACAATAAGGAATAAAGACGACGATATGAAATTGATATTGAGGGTAATAACAAAACGTTGAATTTAAACTCATTGTTATAAAGTCTAATATGTACAAAAAATAACATATAGGGTGCTTCGAAATGAATTCCTGAAATTCAAATGGTTAGATTAGTTCCTCTAAATAAAATAACAAAAGTCGTTTGTATCTATACTATATTTTGTTTATTATTGGAAGAACATTAGATGAAATAATTTTATGAAATTCTTCATTCTTCTTTATGAGATTGCTATTTCAACTTGAAATTTAGAAATTTAAAAAATTGCACCATAGAAAAATAAATGTTATATGGACTGTTCAGAAAAGTATTGTTATTTTTATAAAAAATAATTTTCAAAATATGAAACATCGCTGGATTTTTATAACTTATAAGACCAATAATATAATTTTTCAGCTATGAGAACCTGGTAAGCAAAAAAATATATACAAAATCATTTCTTATAAGCTATAAAGATGCTATAACATTTTTGCTCATATTTCTGCATGTTGTAAATATGCATATGTGCCTAACAAATGTAATGTAATGTAATGTACACATTATGCATCAGTATTTTGTATATAAATGTCAAAATATTATATAATATTTTTGATTTTGCTTCCAAACTATTCAAATTATTTGCCATTATCCTTATAGATGTGGGAGGGAACATGGATTGCACAAATAAAACAACAAATATAATTTTAATAACAACATTTCTTGTGTACTAAACCAACCAAATATTATTAGGTGTTAACATGATTTGGATAAAACGATGTATGCACATATGTAAAGCACATAAATCTGTAAATTTTGTACATAATTATGTATGATGGGTATGGTCCTAAAACCTAAAACGTAAATACAAATAAAAATTTAGAACCATATTGCAACTTTGTTCGACGTAGTATAAGAAAATGAATTATTCTCTTTTTTAAGTTGCCAGTGTTCACCTTGATCTTCAATTTCTATAATTATTGTTATTAGTTGTTACTATTTAATTATTGTTATCGTACTTTGTATTTATCAAGTATTTATCGACTTATTGCAAGGACATAGGCTAGGATTTGGTTATACATATTTTACATTTTCAAGATCAGTTACTACCTCGAAAATAACGATTTTGATATTTATTAAAAAATGAAAATATTTTTTTAAAGATGTCGTCACAATTTCAGAAATAGAAAATTCTAGTCTAAACTTCCAATTTGGCAACCAAAATCCATTTTTCATAATTTTTATGACTATTCTATGGTACCAAAGAATATTGTTTTAATTTACTCTATCTACGTTTTTGAATATCGAAGGATATGTATAACTTAATCTGATTCCTTTTATTACCAACGATTTAGAAATAGTTCTTTAACTACCTACTCTTATTTATAGAACTAAACTTTCTTTAAAAATGTATAAGTTTCTCATAGATTTAATATACTATTACAAAATGTTGAAGAATGGCGATGTATGTAGTTGTAGATATTTGTTAATATTACTGGTCGGAATATATGTTTGTAACAAATTATTTGTACATATTACAGTATACAAATGAATAAAATTGGCGTATTTATAAAATTCTTGCCTTTATTACACCCCACGTTATACCCCAAATTCTTTTTTTACAATTACATCAAGACGAATTATTACAAATACATTAAAAAAACGATTATGTTGTTAGTAAGTTGCAATATTGTAATCATTTTATTCAAAAGCCTAATTATAAAGAATTTATCTAAAAAAAGTTTGCGAAATTATCGGAATATAAATAAAATGATTTTCTTACTGAAAGGCTTTCTGGTCCAAGATTCTTCAAAACAATATAATAACAACAATTATGATAACTATATTTAAAAAAAAAAAGATTCTAATTCAATAGAATTTGTATGTGTAGCAATGTAAATGAAATTAGAAATCTAAACGTTAAAGAATTAAAAATAATTCCTCGCTACTACCTTTAAATATTAGTATTTCGACTGAGAAAAACAAATTTGAAATGAATATCAAACAGATACTTCAAGAATTATTAATAAACCGATTTGAAAAAAAGCATTTTTTTGTGTGTAAAGAGAAAAAATACATTTTGTACTGTTGTATGTTACTATATACATACAAAGATAATATACATTGCGTTCATAATGAAAGGAACAAATTCTAACTAGCGATAGTAGAGAAAAATGCTCGGAGACGTCGATTTTTATATTTGATTTACTATTTTTTGATCTGCACTACAACATCAAACTACTTCCTTTTTGAGCGTAAAAGGCAACAAGTCTGTTATTTTAAATAGAACATCCTATATATTTTTACGGGTTTGGATAGACCACTAAATATGCTTTTCAGTAAACCCCCCATGTATAGATTTATTTTAAATAGTTTTTAAGATACTACAAAATTCAAGTGAAAACAAACAACAATTTGTCTAAGGCGGCTAATGACCTCAGCAATTTAAAAAAATCATAGTAACCTAAGAGACAAATCCGTATTAAGTAAAGAATTTGAATTAGAAATATCAAAACTGTGTTGTACAGTGTTTGTTAATTAGTTTCCACATTTAATTAAATTCATTCAAAATGCCTTTAATCGAAAGAGAAAGAATAGAGGTTCTTATGATGATTGACTTTGTAGATCGATTACGTACTCAAGTAGAAGTTGTAAGATTGAAAGCAAATTCAGATAGTTTGGTTACGATAGGGATCTACCTAAAGGTCGACCATCTGTACCTGAAGATATTAAATTAAACATCCTCTTAGCAGCTCAAGACAATCCTCACGTAAATATGAGACAAATATCTGTTTCCAATACATTTCGAGCATCAAAGTACCACCCTTACAAAATACATTTGGTGCAGGAGTTGTCAGAAGACGACTTTGACCGAAGAGTCCAATTATGCGAGGAAATAATTGCGATACAAGATTACAATGCACTTCATCGAACACATCGTTTTTCCGATGAGGCAAAATTGTAGGTACTCGTCGACAGAGAATCCGCATTGGATGCAGGTGGGACACACTCAGCATCCACAGAAAATTAATGTTTGGGCAGGAATTATTGGTACTCGAATTCTGGGACCTTACTTTTTTGTTTGAAGGGACGCTAAATGGAGAACGCTACTTAGAGTTTCTTCAGTCCGAATTGATTCCTGCTTTAGCTGACAACTTTCCCAATCAAGATGACGCTGACCTACCAAATAATCTAATTTGGCTCCAGTAAGGTGGTGCACCTCCACACTATGCAAACGATGTTCGAACGTATTTAAATGCGACCTTCCCGAACAGATGGATCGGAAGGAGGGGAACTAACGAGTGGCCAGGCAAGTCACCTTACTTAAATCCATTAGACTTTTTCCTCTGGGGTTATTTAAAATCCAATGTCTATTTAAACAGGCCGAATAATTTAAATGATTCAAGAGAGCGGATACGTAACGAGAGTCATTTAATAACTCTAGCAATTTTGGAAAATGTGCGAGAAGGAATAAATTCCCGGCTTCGGAAGTGTTATGAAGTAGGTGGGCAACAGTTTGAGCATTTATTTTAAGGATAATTTCATTTCATTTTCCACTTAGTTATTATCTGTTTTCATCTGTTTAATTTAATTTATGTATTTCTTGTAATACATGGGGGTCTACTGAAAAACATATTTAGTTGTCTATCCAAACCCGTCAAAATATATAGGGTGTTCTATTTAAAATAACAGACTTGTTGTCTTTTGCGCTCAAACCGGAAGTGATACGATGTAGTGTAGGTCAAAAAATGGCAAATCAAAAATAAAAATCGACGTGTCCGAGCATTTTTGCCTACTATTGCTTATTCGAATTTTATTGAATTTGTTCCTTTTATTATGAACGCACTATATACAATATTATATGATAAGTCAAATTAGGACATAAAGTCTGAAAATTTGATTTTTTACGTATCTAAGTATTTCATTGTTAACTATAGTTTATTGTCTGTAAAATATTCAGCACATTGTTTCTTAAAGTACGTTGGGTTGGTTTCGCTTCAGATATATTATGGTAACTTGTTATAGGACTTTGAGCCCATGTACTCCGTCGTATACTGGGACACTGTTAATCTTTGGAAGTCAGATCGCACTAGTTCGCATCTCCCCATCGAATAACTGTGAAAGTCTTTTTTAACTTTTTATTTAAGAATTTATCACTAGAACTCTGGTGTCTATTTTTTCGTTGATCGAATGGAACTGCACCAACTGGGTTTTCTCTACATTTAGTTTGATCCCGTTTCTTTCGCACCATGTTTATATTTCTGTGATTGCTTTTTACCATTACCATTAATTATTTTATCTTCATCCGAATTTTCATCGTTTTTCTTAACTCAGTTTCTCCTGTATTGCTTTTTCCAATTTTTTAAATTTTAATAAATAGGGTATCTGTATTTGTGTTTTGTCAGATATTAAGTACAGTTTGGGGATGAATGTTTGTCACAAGCAAGGTTTGGACAATGAAGGAGATTTGATGAGACAAGAAAGAGATTCCAGAATTTTGATGAGATTATTGCCGCCTTGCAAGGTTGGATAGACGAACCACCGGAAATGTTCTTTATAACTAGATAGGAAACTTTCAGATAAAAAATTCCAGAAGGAAAATGTGTCGCAGTCAACAGATACTTTAAAATTAGTAGGTAAAACTTTTCCATTTTGTTTTGAATAATTGCGTCAGTTTGTTTCTTCCTTGCCACATTTCTTTATCAACTTATTTAAAAGTTCCTTTCTTATTTTCATTTTGTAGAAATTTGTTAATTGAACTAAGAAGGCATACTTTTGTCTTTTTCTTAGTTTCTTAGTTTTATTATCTCCTATATTAGTTTATATTTGGTATTTGTTAATGTTATAGTAAAATTAACAACTAAAGTTTCAATTTTTATAGGATAAAGTAAGTAAAACCTAAAATGTACAAAAACGTTTTTTGTTGTTATATGACATTTACATTTATGTTCAATAATTACGTTTTGTTAAATTCTTACCACAGAAAGACAGTAAATTATGTTCGTTAAAATTTAATTTATATGTACATAACAATTCCTTAATGAGTGACTAAGAAATATTTGGCTTTATACAAATTCATACCATATATCAAAGACTTATTAATAATTATTAAATTAATTATTTAAACAACAAATAGGAGTTTGGCGAATCAGCACTATGCTCGATTGTCCCAGGTGTTAGTCAGTAATTGTAATGACAAGCACTTAAGAACTTGGTGCCTCCATCTGCAAACACCTGACTTTTAAGTGCAAAGTTTCCAAAATAATAAACACTTTACTATTAGCAATTACCGTAAAATATTCTGCCGAATGGGTTAATTAATCTTTTTTGCTTTTTACTTTTCTCAATTCTTTAAAACGAACATTGATCAATAATTAATTAAGCTTTATTTTTATCAATTGATTATAATTATTTTATTAAATATGAATAAGTAACTTAAAGGTAAATCAGAAATAATTGACGGTAATGCACCCTACTGCATCTAACTATTCTTCGATTTGAAACTCCCAGTTACTTTCTGCTGTTCACTTTCCTTCCATTTAAACAAATCTAGCAAATTTATTTCCTTATCTTTCTCTGTTTCATCAGTTTTTCGTTCTATTTCCAAGTCACCTCCTTCCATGCTAAACAAGTTTTCTCACAATATTTATCATAATATAATATTTATCGTATCTTACCGCATCTTTTACTGTTACTTCCATCTAATTTTTTTTCTGTCTAATACAACCATTCTAACACCACTTTCACTATTTAGGTCCCACTTTTTTAATAGGTGGTACTATCTACAAATTAAATTTTCGAACATCTCATTTTTTAGTATAGAAATAAAATAGAATCAAGTTGTACTTTTGAAAAATATGTGTATATTCAATAAAAGATTCTATTGTAACCAAACAACATTACAAATTCAAAAATCAATTGTGAAATATGTAAACCTATTAGTCAGAAATGCTCTTTTACACAATTAAAGGTTTTATACCACAAATCAATCAATATTTGGTGTTCTTTAATAAGAAGGGCGAAATTGAATTTAAGTGTCCATCAATACAAGAAAGACGTTCTATCTTTGGAACATATCTGATACAATTAATGAATTCTCAGCTATAATAAACAAGTATTTCCCAAAACTAAAATAATCAGGAAAACACCTTTGAAAATTCATATTAAATTACCACAGTATCTAATATTGAAAAATCAAATCTAAGTATTCATTTATTAAACATAGATCGCTGAAAAATAAAACAAAATTTATTAGTTTCAGTCATTAATTCTGATAATGATATCAATACTTATTCAACATGGAAAATCATACAATTGCAACTGCACATTAAATCATGTTTAATCCTCTTTTGTATCGAGTATTTTACATACCCGACATGGTTAAAATGGAGCCGACGATTGAAAAACGTGAATCAGTGAATTTAATTTTTTCGAGATTATTTCCTGCTGAAGCTAATTTCTTCCTTAATCTCATAAAACGGGACGTTAAAGTTTGTTTAACGTTTCTAGCTGTTCCCTGTCTTTTTGGGCATTTTCAAGACTAATACTACAAGTTAATATTTTTTCATTTACTTCATTTGCTTTTCACTTAGAGTCTCTTTTCTCCATTTTGATTAGATTAATTTGCCCTTAAGTCACTTATAATACTTTTATTTTCACACTTTCTATAAAAGGTAAAAAAAAACGTTTGATTTTTCATGTTTTCGCCGTTATAGTTTCATAATTTATCTCTTTAGTATAATTTTCTTCATACTACATTAAAAGCCCAGCTTCTATATTTTACTTAATGTTAGATTTTTTTCAAATAACGCGTCGTTCTTCTTAACTAATTTACCAATTGCATATGAAAGTCTATTTATATATTTTCTTAATGTTGGGAAATTGGTTTACCTTGCAACGTCAAATTTTCATACATTTTTTATTTATTTTTCTGGGTGTGGTGTTCTTTTATTATTTATATATTCTATGTATTTAAATATCTTTTCATTTATTTAAATAAAGCAAATGATATGACGTTTAAAGCAGTTTCAGAAAATCTGTTTTAATTAAATAAATAATTTGTATTGTAATCGAAAGTTAGATTGCATAATTAGTAAAAATGTCTCTCCTTATTTTAATAATCACCTTCGAATCATATTCGACAAATTTATCGATCTTAATTAGCTACAGAATACGACTTGAAACTTTTAAGTTACTTATAAATTAGAAAGATTAGAGATTATTTTAATACCCAGTGTAGATCATACCACGCGCAGTGGAGTATTATTTGGAATTGTCTCACAAATCAATCCATGGTCAAAGGAGGGGATCTTGACACGTCGATGTGGGCGTTATCTATTGACACTTTTCCAGTGACCAATCGGAGCAGGTCAGCATGTTGTCATAGTAACCGTCTTTTGTCTAAGGATTTTAAAGTTTATTCCTTCGATTACGTTCAAAAGCTTTCTTACAGAATTTCACGAAAAAAATATCATACGCATCTTGAAATGGTAGTTTCTTGATTAAATTCAAACGTGTCACATTTTTGTTATTATAACAAAACTTAAAAGCATAAATATGAACAATTTAAGTTGTAATATCTCGAAACGACAGTAACTGTTCATATTGTTAAAAAATATCAAATATCAAACGAAAAACTTGGATATCATCATCATCATCATCATGGATATCATAAGTAAATATAATAAAAGTAGTGAGCACCAAAGACTTGGAAGTGAATAAACACGAATGAAAAGTTATAACCCAATTTAAACTTAAAAGACTTGCATTTTCTTCTAATCTACGATACAGATATCCTATAAAAAAGAAAATACTCCCAAATGGCACACATAAATAATGTGTAATTACATTTTTCGTAAAATATTGATATAAATATTGACGAAGATTGGTAAAAGAAAATTCAGGAATCAGAAAACAATAATAAGTTCTTCCTATCATCAATGTCTCAAAATATTTTCTCTGGGCTATTGGATATAAATGAGGTATTAGAAAGGTTTGTTCCACGTGTGTTAATACTGGGCAAGAATTGTACATGCAACACATTTTCGGAGTTTTGTCAATAAATGAAAACACATCAACTATGGTAATAATGAATATCAGGGACTATCAAACAATATTTTATCATTTGTGTGTTGTTGAAGTCGATGCTGTGCCCAACACACAAACGATAGCCTCTATCCAACACTATACCAGCAGAACTATACGCGAGGGTATTGAAACAGTGAAACATAAAGATATTCTCAACACACGTGATGACGCCCAACGACTTCCCAGAACATGGAGACCGGCTCTTGCGTCTCACAATATAATCAGCATCAAAAAAGAGTCGCCGAAAGCACAACAGGTAGTGTTACAACCCGCAGTGCAACCGGAGAGTCAATATGCGCAACGATCCGAAACAAAG
Organism: Lethrus apterus; assembly: GCA_018397195.1. Lineage (NCBI taxonomy): Eukaryota > Metazoa > Arthropoda > Insecta > Coleoptera > Geotrupidae > Lethrus > Lethrus apterus. The sequence continues at coordinate 25,519 of JAFFZR010000008.1, forward strand.
AACAATATAAAGATCTACTACTAACCACGAACGGTAGTCCTCCAGATCACTACGACCGAAAAGAGCAACCTGAAGATGGAAGCTGAGACTCTACCGAAATGTCAAAACGATCCTTTTGAGTACAATTTCACAACGCGGTTCACTACCCGAGAACCAAGACAAACAGAATTTTTCCGCGAGAATCTATGGCTCGTCAGTGTCAGTGAACTAAAAGATGCCATGTTTTGATATTTTTAAAGGTTTGCAGAAAGATCGAGTAAATGCAGTAATAGTTTGACAATGTTGCATGCTTTCGGATGAGTATGCATTGGTCAAATACTACATTACGAGGTATGTAAGCGCCATAAATTGTCGGCCTGACAGGCTTATACAGGTTCAAGCGTGTTCAAACACTGTTGCGTCATAGTTGCAAAATTTTAACAAAAGAATAACAATAATAATAAAATTATTTTTACATTATTTGTTATTATTATTATTTTTTTTTTTTTTTATTGTTCAAAATAGCAATCCTGATCAGTGTCACCTATTTACGTTTGTCGTATATATTATGAATCACCTATATATAACGAACTGATATAAAGTTGACATTTATCATTATAAAAATTTTTGGATATACATTTTAAAGTAAGTTAATAATTTTTAATTTTTACTAATTTTAGATCAACATCTTCAAGACAAACGTTGTTTAGAATTAAAAGCTACATGTAATGCACTATTTAGTTTTGTCAAATATGCAGAAAATCTTCTTAAAATCAATAAATAATGTACCATAAATTAATGGATTTTAATAGTGCCATCATATTACTTGTCAAAGAGGCACATATTGATTAGAAATCACAGCTTTTCTTTTAGAATCCTCCTGAAATTTCTCATAACATGCAACGTAATAATATGGCCATTCACCGTTTCCTGTTTCATTTCCATTTCTAAAATAGGATTCTAAAAGAAAAGTTTTGATTTGTTTGGACAACGTTTTTGACAAACGTCAATTTGACATTAAAAAATAAATAGTGGTTTAAGTAAAGACATGCCGATTTTTGTTCATAGCTTACTTTGATTAATTTTTTTTTCGATCTCGTTGTACATTATTTATTGAATTTCAGAAGATTCTCTGCATATTTAACAAAACTAACTAGTGCATTACACGTAGCTTTTAATTCTGAACAACTTTTGTCTTGAAGATATTGATCTAAAATAATCACGGGAGATAATATTTGCAATAATTCAATTTTACATGTAAAATCCCTATGTCCCTATGTGTAAAATATACAGACTGTCCCAGATAGTGTGCTCACTATTGGGATCTCGTAAACTATAAGAGATAGAGAGTTGGTTAAATGAGACAAAATGTGCGCTACATCATGGCCTACTTATTAAAAAAAAGAAACACTCAAAATAATGGTCGGTATGGACGCTACAAGCAAAAAAAGAAAAAATGGCATTTTAAATTTTCGCTTGTAGCTCAGTTCGATGAAAAGATACCGGAATAGTATTTTAACATTATTAAGGTACTTTTTTACATAGATTCCGAATATGTTACTCTAATCTAAATAGCTTTTATAATTTTTGAGATTTCATAACTAAGTTTCTTATTTTAAATACAAATCGTAGGTGGCTTTGATTGTATCTAAA